>VZTG01001877.1:15490-43651 GCA_013397845.1 Melanocharis versteri | reverse complement strand
TATATTTATATTTATAAACACCAATCATTCCTATCACTCTAATACATCACAAGGGATTTACTAACAAGAACCTGGGCTACCTTTGCCTTCTAGGGCAGTTTGGGGGTGCTGATAAACAGCGGCTGAACATGAGCCAGGGTGTGCCCAGGTGGCCAAGAAGGCCAATGGCATCCTGGCCTGGATCAGCAACAGTGTGGCCAGCAGGACCGGGGCAGTGCTCCTCTGTGCTGGGCACTAGTTAGGTTACACCTTCAACACCATGTTCAGTTCTGGGTCCTTCAATTCAAGAGAGACATTGAGGCACTGGAAAAAGTCCAGAGAAGGGCAATGGAGCTGGAGAAGTGTCTGGAGAACACGTTTGGTAAGGAGCAGCTGAGGGTGCTTAGCCTGGAGAAGAGGAGGCTCAGGAGAGACCTTATCACTCTCTGCAACTGCCTGAAAGGAGGCAGTAATGAGGAGGGAAACAGCGTCAAGTTGCTCCAGGGTGGTTTTAAAGGGGATATTATGAACAATTTCTTCATGGAAAGGTTTGTCAAGCATTGGAACAGGATTGGAACATTCCCCAGGAACGCCAGGAAAGTGATGGAGGCACCATCCCTGGAGATATTTAAAACACACATAGATGTGCTGCTGAGGGACATGGCTCAGGGATGAACTTGGCAGTGCTGGGTTAACAGATGGATTTGATGATCTTTCCCCACCTAAATGATTTTCCGATTTCATAAAGCTTGCTACAAACCCAGTTCGGTTCCTCTTCCAAGGGAACCCGAATAGGAACATAAGAGATTCATTCCCTTAGGGCAAGAAGTGGAGGAGTTCACCTAACTCCTTGCAGGTCACCTGTCGCTCCAGAAAAACCCAGCAAAGCACTTGCCAGGGCCTCAGAGCTGCCAAATTTCCAAAAATGTTTCCTGACCCTCCAGGAGCAGCTTGGAGAGGCTGGTGATCTGGTGCTGAGAGGTGAGTTGAGGGGATGGTGAGGCAGGCAGGACTATGGCCTCACTGCAACTGTCCCATCCCACAGCAAACAAAAAAGATGAGCAGGGAAGGGACCTGTGCTTTTAGAAACAAAAAAGATGAGCAGGGAAGGGACTTGTGCATTTAGAAAATGGAGGCCTGTGGATGCTGAAAGCTTGGTGGCAGAGAGATTTCTCAGTATCTGCCTGTGTCCGTGAGCATTCTCACTTTCTCACGGAACTAGCTGCAAAACAGCTAGTCGGCTTTTGTAAATAACTTGCCTATCATGCACCTGTGAGATGTTTTTGGACACTGTTATTGCAGGACCAAGGTCTGTTTAGCAAATGTGGGTTTTCAGGATCTAGCCAATAGCCCTGGTGGGTAGTTAGCTAAGATCCAAAGGCTTTCCTGTAATTCCGAGTATAAAACTCTACTGTGTGTAAATAAAGAGGGGCTTTTCTATTGAGCCCCTCGGGGAGTTCAGTTGTCTCTTTTCTTCGAGCCGTGTCCGTACCAGCGACAGAGGCCTTCAAACACAAACATCCTCTCATTACACTGCTTTCTCCAGATGCATGGTTTTGCAGGTGACCAGGGTAAAAAAGTGAGACTTCCATGTCCTCACAACTGGATCAGTCAGGCAGGACTGGCACTGATACTAGAAGTCCAGGGCACTTTCTCCTTCACTGACAGTTTTGGCATTTTGGGGTTCCATCCCATGCTTAAAAGAAATCAAATTTCAAAATACTAGGTCCTCCACAGCACAAATATTCTTACAGAAAACTCTAAATTATATAACACTGTAGAAATGCAGCTGACACCACTGGCAAATGGTGGCACTCATATTTTCATTTCATATTTTCTACCTTACAATCATATTTTATTCTCTGTTTTTAGATATACAGTTAACTCATTCTCATAGTGCTCCTCTGACACTGTTAAGATGAAGGCTTTTTCCTGTAGGAGAGATTTTCATGTCTTGAACATATCCATGCTGGGAATTCAGAGTGAATAAAACCTAACTTAAATGCCTGTTTAACTGGTGACCACAACCGTAATAATGAGAGCTGAGGTGACTCTATCAGAAAATCCTCAATATTGTGTGTTTTTGCAATTCAGACCAGTCATTTACAAATACAAATGGAGGTCTTGAAGATATGCTAATGGTGCACTTGTTCTTTACTTTTTTTTTTTTCTAAAAGGCATAATTTTCATGAACGAGTATTCCTGCCAAAAATATTGGAAAGGATTTTTTTGAAGCCTGCATTGTTTCCTGCCAGCTCATCTGCTGGCTCTGGAGGCTCTGTGTTCTTAGACAAACTCATAACCAAGATCATATCAATGTTAGGGATAGCAAGTTTTGATATTAGGGAGCTGGAGCCACAGTGCTACTGAGGGCTCTCAGGGTGCACACCGGGCTGCAGAACCCCCGTGGCAGAGCTAAACTAGGTGCCCTAGGGTTTTGACTCTTCCCACACATCAGCTGGCAACCTAGAAAACCATAAGATCCATAAATTAAATTTGAGCCCTCGTCATGTTAGAAACTTCTGTTCCCACTGCAAGATCCTTAATCTCAGGCCTTTCAGTTTTTAGGTCACTTATTTAGCCAGGACTCCAAAGCAGTGTGGGAGATCTGAGGGACACCAATTGCTCCTGGGTTCTTTTGGGGAAATGTTGAAAAAAACAAAAATATTTTATATTTTTCTGTAAAACTCAGGCATTCACTTTCTGAAGAGACTACAACAATTTCAAGAAAATTATATGTATATATTTCTAATTAAAATAATTTTCTAAGGTCAAGAAATGCTAATTGAATTCTGCATGGCTTATATGTTTTAGACCTCAGGGAAATCTTCAGATTTTTGGTGTTTTGTTTGCTTGGTTGGTTGTGGTTTTGTTTGTGTTTATTTGGATGGCTTCTTTGTTTGTTTTGGTTTAATTTTTTTGCGGATGTTTTGTGTTTGATTTGTTTATTTTCCTTTGTTTTGTTTCATTTTATTTTGTTTCTGTTATTGAGTAAAAATTTAAAATTAGCCAAGCCTACAAAAGCAGATGCATTGATACCCTTAGGTACCCAATATGGATGTGCTGAGTCCCAGAGGGTTACGTAATTTTGGGCTGGAATCACTCATGTGGTTCTGCAACAAAAATAGGTACTTAGAGCAGTTCAAAATCAGACACACAACTAAAATTAACGACTGGTAAACTCACAGGAAATATCTTTTGCCTAAGCACAAATTATTTCCACTAGAAAAAGACATGGATTTTAAAGAAAGGTGATTAGCAAAAAAAAAGTGTAAATATTAGGTAAAAGAGCAAAGTTTTCACTCTAATTCTCACTACTTTTAACACATTAAAATTTACTGGTCTGCAGATTACACTCATTCACATAAGTGTCTTTAAAGGACTTTTTAGATCTTATTTAATTGATCATGTTTGGCTTTTTCAGACCAACCTACACATATTTATAACCGGGAGTAAATGCAGAGATTTATATTTAGCCAGCCATTAATTTCTGGGGATTTGGTCAAACCAGAGTTCATGCTTTCAGACATTCCCTTAAGACTATAATATGATCACCCTTCAAAACCAGAGGATTTAGGAGACTTGGTGATTTAAGAGGCTTACGGCTAGTTTATAGGAATACAGTTAACATCTGCAAGGAATGCTAATTTTACTGAGTACTTCCATGCTAGGAATCTGTAAGACCAAATTCACTGTAACAATCACTATATTTTTACATTGTTCGAAGTAATGGATTTAAAACTGTTCCTTTCTAACACACTGCCCCAAGTGTTGTCTAAATCAATAGCAAGGTTCAGTATAATCTCACAGTAATGTTCAGTTAACCTTTGATTTAGGCAAATATCTGCATTCGGGAAGTCATTGACATAATTAACTTTATTTGTGAGTACTCATCAAGATAGAGGTCTCAGCTCCTGGTGTAAGCTCATCTATTAAAAGAAAAAAATTCATTAAATCCAGCATTTAATCTCAGATTTTACTGACTCAGCTTGGAAAATCTGTACAAGTAATCAGGTGGAAATCCTTGTTTCATCACATCTCTGACTACATTAGACTTTCCTATTATTATTGTAATATCATGCCATAGTTTGTTAACCAATATCCCCCATTAAACTATATCCCTACCTTGATATTAAGGAGATTTAATTTCTTCGTGGAGGCACAAAGATTAGTAATATTTTTGTACTGTTTTGTGTTGTTTTCTAGTGGATGCAGGTGGCTTCTCAGATTTCAACATATTCTGGACAATATCCAATGCCAGTCATAAACTAGAAGATTATAATGAATTCCATAAATTATTAAGGGTCATCATTGGCCAACCTTTCTTCTCATTTCCTTTTGAGAGGAATAATGACTTCATTATGAAAAACTTTCAAAAGTGTAGGAATGTGAAGAATAGGCAGCCCAAATCTGTTTAATAAAGACAGATTAAAGTCCAGCTACACTGTAGTTTATGGGACAGACTGAATAGTATTGAATAAGCATTTATATAAACAACAGTCAAGCATAGGAAATAACACAATTTCTGGAAATTTCAATTTGTTTGCCATTAGTTCATACTTGTGTTAAACATGAAGTATTAAAAAATAGAAAAGTGATATGAAATGATGCCTGCAGCTGTATGACCAAACTTCTGCCAGTCAAAGTTAGCCTTCTAGGAATACGGCCTGTCTATTTTGCAATATCTAGCACAAAAAGAAATTAAAAAGCAAACTGCAGCCAAAGCTCTCTATAAGAAGTAACAGACTTTTCTACTTTATTTGGGCTGCTAGCTAGGTGATCCAGTAGTCCCTAATTCACTTGACAACTTACTTCTGTAGACAAATTAGGCAGCAAAACAGGAGTTATCAGCTGAGACAAATTTTGAAAATCTCCTGGCAAGACAGAGTAGTAGGAAGCCCTTGTGTGATGTAACTCAACACGGCTCAGTTGAAATCACCAGTCAAGAAACTTTATAGCTTGGCGAAGATTTATAACGTCTCAGAACACATGCAGCCTTTATGAAGACTCTAATATCATAAACTTTCCGTTTAAAACTGAACATCGCAGAATCAGAGAATATGCTGAGTTGAAAAGGACCCGCAAGGATTATGGAGTCCAACCCCTGCCCTGCACCAAGAGTCCCACCCTGGGCCCGAGAGCATTGTCCAAACAGTCCCTGGACTCTGTCAGGCTGGTGTTGTGACCACCATCCTGGGAAGCCTGTTCCAGTGCCCAGCCACCCTCTGGGGGAAAAACCCTTTCCTGATATCCAGCCTAAACCTCCCCTGACACAATTCACACCAGACCCTCAGTTCCTGTCATATGGATCTGCGTAAAAAGGTTCAGCTCCTTTTTTCCCAGTCATGACAAACAGCTGCTGCACTTTCGTGGTCACTTGAAAGTGCTGAAGCTTCACCCAGTCAAATGATGAAGTTGCTGCTGTTATTTTATGCCTGTATCTTTATATGAAGGCACATTGCAGGCTTTGCCATTGTATTGGTTCATTCCTGTCCTGCCAGATTTCATTTCATCAATGTAACATGCAAGTTACAGTGGCTTGAGCCTGCTCCTAGCAGCGTGTGTGGAAGTCTGTGTGAAATGAGTGGGGTTTCCTGGGCTTTGAAGGGAGGAGCAGAACAGTATGGAGAGATGTCCTGCTCTAAAAAGGAAAAAAATATTTAAAAATACATATTCTATTTATTGTAGATTTTATTTCCTCAATTCTTACATTGGTAATATTCTTCAGGAAACTAAGTGATGTCATTTCCTTTCCACAGGCAAGTTACATAAATGCTGGAATATAGCCACTTCAAACAGTGTTCAAACAGATGGCTGTGTGTATGAGTGCCAGAAAAGTGAGAGCAGCCACTTGCAGTAAAAAATGTTACCCCACACATGGTATAATGTTTGTTTTATAACCTCTTTCATGGACTTACATTGCTCATTTTTCTAATTTTTCCAGGCACAAATCCCTTTGGGAGTAGCTGCAGTATACCAATACAAAATAAATTAAAATTATATAAATAAAATAACTTGGGCAGAACAAAGCTTAATATCTCAATAGATACCATACACAACAGAGAATAGAATACCGACAGATCTCAATATCAAACATTTCGTTTGTTTACTTACTCCAAGACTGAATTTTGAGTACTAGACCAGTGAGACTTAAGAAAATCCAACTTGGTTCAAAGTATTCATAAAGCTCGGTAATTTAACTAGAGGTGTGACAGCCAAATCCCTTGAACATGAAGCCTATTTACTGTAAAAAAAGAAAACCTGTCCATAAGGCAATTACCTAAAGCCAGATGCTGTATTCAGCACACACAGTGAGGAGGAGCAAACAGCAGTTTCGTTCTTGGAAGCACAGCCAGAAGAATAATATCCAGTACTACACGACTAACCTTCCCAGAAAAGCTTTCACAGGACTGTGAGCACAGGGGAACAACAGCGTTTCATGTCAGAAAGGAGAAGGGAAGCACAAAGGAAGGGAGCATCCTCCAGAACAAAGCCCACCCCCAGAGACCTGCTGGAGGTAATTCTGCTTCTGCCTTCCTGTCACATGTCCCTGCTTACATTTTACCTTTGTGGGATTCAGAATAAGGCAATACCAGTGGGTAGCATCTTACTGTGTCAGGAAGAGAATCAAGGGCATCCTGAGAGTACAGGGCTAACATGAAGAAATCACAGAGGCCACCTCCTGGATTTATAAAATGCCACAATTCTTTCCAGCACCAAAATCTTCTGACTGAATAAAACCATGCACTGAAAACAGTGGGTAAGATGTTTTTAAAGGGGTTGAAATTGTTCTGACTGTTAAAATCTAACACAATGGCAAAAGTCCCTGACTTCAAAAGGAGTGGCAGGAGGCCAAAGCAGAGCACTTCTGAAGTTTCTATCCAGGCAGCTTTGGGGCTACTTTCTTTCGTGCCTGCATTATGGGAGAAAGCTTTGTCTTGGCTCCAGAACTGTTCCTCCAGTGCCATGCTTCTGCCATGTGAAGACTCAGTTCTTCAATGTGCAAACTGATTTTTCTCAAGTGGGAAAAGCAGTGGCAAAGAGATCTGGAAATATATTTGCTATTTAACTTGATTTACTTATTCACTGCAGCCTGGTAATGGAGGCAACCACAAACCCATTACAGGCATTTTCCTTTTTCAAAGGTTTCCACTCACAGCAATGTCCAGTTCCCAGGAAGCTTTTCTATCTCAGCAGCCTCTTCTAAATATAGTGATAAAGTTTTAAAAAAATTAAAAAAAAGTTCTTGTGGATGCCACAGCTTATTTCAAGGACCTTTGCATAACAAAACAACACAGCTTATCTTCAGAGTAGATAGGGGCACTGCCATTCAAACTCCTGGTAGCAATGATAACAAATTAAGTCTCATGATATTTCCTAGTATCATATTAAACTTGTTGGACAAGAGTCATTGAAGTTTCCAGGGAGCTGTGCTTGAAGGCAGAGATGTTTCGTTCTCCCTCCTTGCTCTCTGTTCCCCATCCATTATGACGTGTAACTTCTGAGACCTATTTTCTGGAATAATTTACTGTGCTGCAGAGGTTATTAAGAAAAAGCAGCATTTGCAATGTTAGAATCCTTCCCCACAAATCCTGCATGACTTGTTAGCACAGTATGGCATGAGGTTATAGTACATCACCCCTGTAAAGGTCACAAACTTGCTAGCCTGCTAAGAACGTAATTGTAAGAATCTGTATAACAGCACCACTACTGTCACAACCTGCTATGCACCTCGGTTCTTGATTCAAACACTGCAATAACAAAGACCACTCTATACCACAGCAGCAGAGGTCACCAGCCTTACTTTAAAGGGTGACAATCCATTTTTCATACTTCGGTACGACCTTTTGTCTCCTTGCATTACAGCCACATAGAAGGAGAAATACGTATCTGTACTCCTTGAGTCAACAAAACAAAGTCTCAGACTTTAGCTGTCCATCTTCTTATGCGACAGTCAGAGTTGGCCAGAGGTCCTAAATTTTCCTATAACACCCAATTGTGTGAAAGAAGCTACACAAGATCAGGATGTTCCTTTAATTATTTGCAGGAGTGATCAAAGTTAGCAGCATGGTGTAAATACCCTGCACAGGCCACAGTTTCATGCTCAGAGGACTGTCAAAGCAGATGAGAAGAAGGGAGAAAGTATAGGGGTGGCACAAAGTCCTCCATCCTCTAATTCTCTCCCCACAGAAGAACGCCGTGTAACAGTCTGCTCTAGGAACACCCATGGAACAGCAAAATCCAGTGTTATCTCTTGTTATGGCTGCCAAAGCCAAAATTTAATCCGAGTTATTTGTTCAGTTTGTCTTATCATTCAACGCTGTGAAGGAAGATCTGCTCACTCTAGGGTCATTCTGTTCTCACTGTGCAACAGGGACAAGGAATCGTTTGGAAGAAGGTACAAACAGGTGCTGGAAAACGGCAGCTCATTTGTGTTTCCCATCTGCAGCACTGTCTTTTTTCATCTCCAAGGAGACTGATTGACCCTCTCTGCCAATGCACCAGAGGCACAGAAATGCGCTGCAGTGAAACCTCTGCTCAGAACTCCTCGATACAACTTGAACTGTTAAAGAGCCAAGGATCAATACACTCTGCTGAGGAAACAGAACCAAACACTATTGCTGCAATCAAACCACTACTTTTTTTTACTACTATAGCAAGTTCTTTACTGAAAGTCTTGTGACTGTTTGGAATGTAAAATGTTCTCCATTCAGGATGTTTCTCCCCTGTATTCTGTATGTATTTGATTGCAAAAACCAGTTTAGAGATCCTATTACCTTAAGGTAGAATTGTGTCCTCAGATGTTTTTATGCTTCTCTTGGGCTCTGCTGCCTGAACTCCACCAAATAGTCTAATAAGTTCCATATGCCCATTTTTTTGAAGAGCACATTTTCAAAGCAGCAAATGTTTTGACGGATTGGCTCACAGAGAGCCTGAATGCTGTTATACACATCGTTTAGCATTCCACAAGGCCCCCACTGTTAAATTCTGGGAATGTGGCCAGAGTGACCTACCTAATACTGCACTAACTAGCTTAAAAAAATAAAAAAGAAAAAAGGAAAAAAAAAAAGAAAATAAGACATTCTTAACCATTGTGCTTTACTAAAGCATAGTTGGAATTTGAATGTGTATTTGCTGCTCTGGTAATTTGTGTTTGAGGTGTGTGGGAATTAGGCTGACACATATCTGGGCTCACAGAAAGGATGTTTTGCATAAAACTAAAAACATATTTTTAAAGTAGCTCACACATATCATCTAAAGCAGAAGTTGGGGCCCCCGTCTTGCAAGAAGTTAAACACCACCTGAGTGGCTGAGCCTCCCACACACAGTGAGTCCAGGCAAACACGAACCTATCCAACACTATCTAGAGAAAAAAACAATTCGTTAGAGTGCTCAGCACTTCATTCAGAGCAAAAACAAAAATATTTATGAGCATGCCTCAAACACATATTTCCTGTAATTAAACTATATATTATGAGTGCATACAGGATTGGAAAACAAACACTAACATTTATTTTGGTTAAGAAAATGTTCTAATATTTTTTCAAAGACAACAACCACAGTTTTGATTTTTCCATCTCCTTTTACTGTTGGAAACTTCGTATTTCCCCCTTCATATACTATTCTCAGGTCAAAACATTCTGGAAAGCCGGTGTGGTTCTGCTATATTTTTTACGTGTTAAAGACATGGCACTTGACCAGACTGAGAAACAAATGACCAGTTTAGTACTGCAGCCTCTTATCCCCCATGGTGAAGGCAAATGATGCTTACTTTTTCTTCAGGCAGAAGGAAATAAAGAAAGGAACTACAATGAATTTGTTTATTTGAAAGGAGAGACTTCCTGACCTAGCACGCTTATTCTGTGTATGTAACCCACACAAAATTCAGTATCTAACATTAGGCCAAATAGAGAGGAGAGAAAACAGTGAGGAGGATAGATTATGGATGAAAGATATTCTGTGTCTCTGCACACATGATGAAAGGCAAGGTAGGGTTCATGACTCAGGAGGGTTCATCAAGATCTAAATTTGGGAGCAGCAGTTATTAGACATATTCAGTAGCTGGTGTGGAAATCAGGTATGTAGTTATCACAGGCTATATATGACATAATTTCTTTCACCCAAGCCACCTGGATTGCAAACACAGAAAGAATGAAGTGTATTTCATATGTTTGTGTGCAAGTCTGAGTACATAAAAGCAGCAATGTAATGCAGGAATATATGTACCTACAATAGTAAACCGGATTTCAAAATCTATGCCACTGTTGCACCACTATATTAGTGTTAACCCTCTAGGCTCACGTGTTGAAGACAGTTTTCATTAATGTAATGCTTGGTCCAACAAGTTGTGCTATAGGAAGGAAAAAATACCTTGTACACTGAATGACTCACACAAAATCTGGTAATATTTTGTGGGCTGATCCTAATATCTGCTCCGTTTCAAATACAGATTTCTGTTGTCACCAGCAGCTATGGTGACCTGTTACCCCAGAGTGTGGAATGCTGATAGCTCTGCCTGTCATCAAAATGCAGAAGGACTGGAAAAAAAATGAGACCTTTGCAAGCTCCTAGCAGTCTATAATGACAAATAGAACTTGTCTGGGACATGCTGTCAAAAATAAGACACCAGCTCTGGACAAAGATCAGTGGGGGATGTAAGTATTTCTGCTTAAGTACAAAGGTATAAATGATGTTGAAACAATATATTTAAATACACAAAACAGCTACAGACTGGAAGAGGGAAAATGAGCAAAACCATTTAATTTGCAGTCCAATAACTTTTTGTTTATAAGATCTTCTTTACATTCTGCATTACTACCTTGCACAGTGCCTTACACAATTTACTGTGTGGTTAGAAAGGACGAAGTCAAACTGCTTTCTGTTAAAAGATGAAGTCTGTGTCACCACTGCCAATGTAAGATACTCATATCCTTCCCATACGTTTCTCATTCCCACCCTTTGCCACTCTCCTCAGTTGTGCTGGCACAGCTGTTTGTGCAGCAATGCCATAAGGCACTGTGAAACAGCTTGTAAACAGATCTCATTTTTAGAAACACTCCCAAAAAACTGTGTTTTCTGAAGCTGATGATGTCCTCAGTCTGATTCATCAACAGCTGCACAAACCACGGTGTTGGAACATCTGAAGGGGTGATGCATTGACTGGTATAATTAAAAGAGTATAATTGCCAAAGACTTCATCTTCTGAAGTCACAACCTGCTCACTGTGTGTATTATAAGTTCTTTTCTCCCAAGAAACTTACTAGTATTTCTCCTTTGAGAGCTGTCTGGAAATTACTAAAGGAAAATGTAGAGCGTTCTACATGTATACAACAACTATTTAATTGTCACATCTTGCTTTCTAGAAAGTCCTGAGAAGACACAACTCCTGTTGCAGCAGAAACCCAGAATTTAGAAAGGACACATCCTCTGAATCACTGATCACCAAGAAATGCAATGTACAGCAAATTTTGCAATGTCAAGAAAAATAAATATATGGATTGTTCTAGAATTAAATTCAGGACAAAACAATGGTATTGGATTGCTCTGACCTCATTAAGCCAAATGAGCAGCAAACACTGATTTTCAGTTGGTTCTGTTGCTCCTGCTGCCATCACCCCTTTAGAATTATTCTGCTTAGAAAAGTTTAAGGAATAACTTTAAAATTAATGTTGAATCTGTTCTGCGTTTTGTCAGAACACTTGCTTTTAGAAGAAAAAGAAAATCTCAACAGTGTATTTGAACAATCCATGTTTCAAAAGCAAGCATTGCTGCAAGAAACTTTTTACTTATCCAAATGATGATGTGATCCCAAATTGTTTGGATTTATGATGTTCTAGTGTTAGGCACAGTGGAAAGAAGCTTAATCACATGGGGTTTTTTGTTCAGCCATCTACTCAGTCATGTACAGCAACAAGCCTTTTTTAGGTCACCCCTTAAAAGGCAGTTTTCTGTAGACAAATCAAAACAAAATTATTCTTATGTAATTACAGAAAGGACTTAGAATGCTGTTTTCATGCATACAGACTGCACACACAAAGCTCTGTATTTCAGATTTCTGGATGTGGTTTTAGTGACCTCTCACTGTAAAACAGTTGTTTATTTAAAGTCCTGCATGCCACTGTGTGATGGTTTTTTAAATTTTATTTTGGATTCAGTAACCAAAGGTCTCCTTAATCACTGAGAAATTTTGAAAAGTCAGAAATTATGGCCTGTGATGATCCTGGGGTTCATGGACTCCCTCAAGATGAAACCCCCAGGATCCCATACTCTCCCAGCTCTTACTGAGGCTTGGGATTTCCTTGTTACCTCATCTTCAGCCAAAGCCAAAGTCTTTTCCAGCACTAAGACAGTGCAAGAAGAAAAGAAGATAATAAAATATGGACAATGTCCATACGTCACATAGCATAATTTAAGGGGCAGATTATCACAATCTGCTGTGGGGTCCTACATCCAGTGACAAAACCTCCAAATGGAATATACTTTGCCTAAGTCCGGTTCTGACTTTTTCAGCCTGGCCATCAAGTTAGCCCTCCACACCAGGCCCTCCTAAGAGGTGGAAAAGGGAGCAGGGATGCTATTTACATACATACGGCTGCCCTTCAAGGTTCTGCCAGTAAAGGGTCAGCTAAGACCCTCAGCTCAGCTGTGCTCCAGGTTGCTACTGATTTTGGGACTTCAAGCAGGTCCATGGTTACGTGGCTGGCACTAGCCCTTCTACGGTCCATGCTCTCAGTGTTGCTCAAAGAGGTGAAAATGTGGTACAAGTTTAGTAACCATGCATGAAAGCGTGCAAGACGAAATACTTCTTATTTTAAAAACTAAATTAATTCATGATGCAAAAATGTAATTAAGATACATTTGCGTATTAATACAGGACATGTATGGAGCAATTATCTGTTTAAAGAAAAGAACTTGACAAGGTATTTAATTGCAAAATCTACAGGACTTAATTTTGCCACAACAAGGCACATTATTCCTTCAGTAAATGCTGTTGCCATTCTAGGAAGCCAGCATCACCTTTGCTGTTTTTTCTTGCAGTCATTTAGAATAAGCCACAACATTTATTAACAGCCAGTGGGCTACTAAGTAACACCTAAATCTTCACCATCTCCTCTGTCTGCTACCAAATATTTCCTCTTAAAATAATTTCAGACATTAATTTGAACTTCTCTGGGTGTTTAAAATGTCATTTGCATGTAGAAAGAATAGCATAT
The DNA here is from genome assembly GCA_013397845.1 of Melanocharis versteri. NCBI lineage: Eukaryota > Metazoa > Chordata > Aves > Passeriformes > Melanocharitidae > Melanocharis > Melanocharis versteri. Next base: position 30,458 of record VZTG01001877.1, on the reverse strand, counting down.
TTCTAAATATCCTGTACAGCAAAGAAGAGAACTTGCAAGAAAAAAGCAAGCAGGCTCTGTGTCCTCTGTGACCTGGTTTATCAGGGTGTTCACTTGGTCAAAATTTAATGTAAATAATGGTGGCTTCCTCTTGCTGACAGTCTGAGTAGTTTTGCTTGATCAGCACTAATATGCAAAAGGGTGAGAGAAAGATTAAATTACCAGGCCAGAAAGGAAAATTATGTGCAGTACTGCAGTGCAGAGAGGACCTATCACGGATAGTATCTGCTTGTTCCTTGAGTCTATTTAGCACTGATGTGATCTTGGAAACAAAAGCACATGGAGTTGGATGCACTTCACTCAGCTGCCAGTCCATTACATTGCCACATGGGGATTCCAGCTGGGAGATAATTCTGAAGTGCAGGGAACTGGGAAGAGGTGAGGACCAGACTAACCAAGCCTTTCTGGAGGGCCTTCAAGCAGTGGGATCTATGGCTGGAGGGGCTGGGATCGCAGGACGAGCTGGTGGACCCTGGAGGGGAGGTTGATGTCTTATTGTACTTCTGCCTGGAAACCCAAAACTTCAGAGGGCAAGAGCAAGGAAAGCTGTGCTCCTCTGTGCACCAGGATGGAATAATTCCTGGGAGGAGTCAGGTTAGCAAGGTTGACCCACACGCAGTCATTTGCAGTCATGCAAACTTCATCCTGGAGGCTTTGGTTTTTATAAGATGCAGACACTGGTCTTAAGCCAGTTTCAAGTGCAGCATAATACTTCATTGCCCCACTGAAAGGTAACAGCCAATCGCAGTACCTAACTTTGTATAAGCCTGAAACACTCACAATTTGTCTTTATACCAGAGGTGACAGTGTTTAATTTTGCTGTAGCTGCAAGACACATCCAAGGCAAGGGATCTTTGGCATGGAGGGGCAACTGGTATGTGGTGAGTTCTGATGAGAAAATGGTCCAGAAGGGATCAATATTGTTGCAGAGGCTGTCAAAACCTGAAGCCCCCTCCCCTACCGTGACATCTTCTGCCTGCATGCTAGTGCTTCTGCTTCTAAATTACAAAGTAAACTAAGGTAATTAAAGGAAACTAGGATATGGAGGAAAATATTTTTCCAGACATAGGAAAAGTACTACGCTTATCCAAAAAATCTGCTCAGACCTACATAAACAAATATGAACATGTTCTCTTTCATGTGTTAAACACATATCTATCAGAACTTTGCAAACCAAGGTAAGACATGTGCCAAGGCACCAGGGTCAAAATATAATGATCTTGTGACAGAGGCTGAGAAAAGCCTATGCACTAGAAACCGATCCCCAGAGACCAGGTGGCCTGAGAGCACTGACCATGCACAAGAATATCCAGCCAAGAAAAGCTTTGCACACAGGAGATCAGGACAGAGAAAAAGGTAGGCTGCTACCTGCTTATGATGGGAGTGTGGGGAGAGAGGACGGGCTGTGAGACTGCTTTCAGGGCTTAAATTCCCTCACAGCTCCTTCTCCCAGTGCCTCCCTTCCAGGCTCCTGCATCTCCTGGGCTCCTTCCAGCTCCTGAGGACTCTCCTATTGCCCAACTCCTGCCAGCTGCCTGGCACTTACTTCTTCCAGGCACTACCCCCACAGGCCTGCCAGCCCCTCACCTTGCATATTGGCAATGGAAGTAGACAACTCAAACAGATTTTCTGACACTCATCACCTCCCTCCCTCAGAACGTGGCTATTTTTGCTGAACCGAAATGCTGAGCACTGAATGTTATGGCACCACTTTCCCAATCTTTTCTCCTTCCTTGTCTTTCTCTTACTGAGGACATCACAGCCTGCTCTGATTCCAATCCACAATACAAGCCATATCTGTCAGAGAACCCTATGGTGAGAAAAAGTACTAAATGATATATTTTTAGTATTTCATGTGCATTTCCCAGCTGGTCATCCAACAGCCATATGCCCTTAGTGCTAATAATTAAACCCCTGTATTCTCACAGCCCACCGGCAAATGCCATGGGACCTGAATAACAGAGCCAGTCACACAGCTCCAGCAAAACTTGGCAGGAATATTCAGCTGGCTCTCTTGCTTGTCTTTTCCTCCTCCGCTTCCCTGCCCTGACTCCTCTTTTGTTAGTTTTGGAGACATTCATTGACATATGCGAACATGCCACAGAAATTGATACTGAAATTCCTCAGGGTTCTGGAGGACCTGGAAAGAACTTGTGGTGGTGCTAAGATGGGCAGTGTTATCCAGTCCCATCCCCCTAGGGCTAATTGCAGCAAAATATAAAGTTAGCTCCATCCAAAGGATGGAGCTGGAGCCAGAGGCATCATTCTCACTCCTCACCAGTCCCACTGTCCAGTCCACCCCCAATACTGAGTCATGAAACCCGCCTTTAGCCTCTTCACTGCTGGCAAACAAGCCAGATGTAACCAGGATGTTGCAACACTTCCAGGTCTTCATACTGCAGTCATCCAATCAGTGGAAAACGACAGGAATGAAGAGGCAATCGTGCTTCCTTTTTGCTAAATAACAATCTCATTTAAAGTGACAGACACAGAAAGCGGGTACTGGTACCACCTAGAGCTGAAAAAGGTTTTGAGGTTACTACAGTGGTCTGGAACATTTTCAGTAGGAGGAAAAGTAAGTGGCCAAAATAAAAAAAAAACCAGAATAGCAGGAGGAAAGTCACTGGCCCAAACCTCCTCTTAGTTACATTGACAGAAAAGTTTCCATTGTTTTCTGCAATGGGAGCGTTATTACAACAGGCATGAAATGTCTAAAACACCCTTAGATCTCATAAAACAAAGGACTTCATCATTTGTGATGAGCCAGAATAAATCCTGAGTCATGGAACACGGAGAGCAGAAAGGGTAAGGCATTTCCATTTTGTGCCTGCGAAGTGAAGCGTGAGAGCAGCCCAGGAGATAGCAGATCTCCCTGCCACGGTGCAGACAGGATGAAGGAATGTCGTTCAGCTTGGCAGGACGTGGTCACCCTTGCAGTACACAGCACTCTCCCAGCACGCTGCAAGGCACACAAGGAAGCAAGTGCTTTGCTCCTCTTCCTTCCTGGCAAGAGCAGGACACAGACATTACCTCAAGAGACGTCTCTCACAGCAGGGTGAGATCCCAGTTTAGCGTGGTACTGAGGCAACAGAGGCAACCAAGATGTTAAAGCTGGAATGCTAGCTGGAGGCTCTAAAATGAGGAATAAATCCATATATGTCCCCAGGGGCACCATCATTTAATCATGCATTGGTGTTAAAAGCCCCAAGATTAAAAAGTTCCCAGGACTTTCTTTTGCTCACCTGTAACTTAACAGAAGAGAAGTACAGCTACTGGAAGACGTAAGCAGATGTTTTATTAAGGGAGATACCATTAATATTTTTTCTAATACTTAAAAAGATTTACATTGATATCCACAGTAATTTCCTCTTAAAAATAGCAGTTTTCTCCTTGTCATTTTGCTGGTTTTTCATCTGTTTGCTGATTCTGCAAGGAACTTTTTACTTTATGTACAGAATCCTTAAGAATTAATAAACAGTGAATGTTAGAAATACCTATCAAAAAAGTACAGATATTCACCTGCTATACACGTTATTTTAACTTAGTAAAATGATTTTTATAAAAAGCTTTTGCTGTCTTGAAAAGGATCCTGTGACTCAGCCAAAGGCGTGCGAGACAGGGATATTTGTCTTACTTCATTTGATGTTATTCAGCCACATCATTATGCTGGCTCCTGAAAAATAACAAGGAATGTCTTAGGAGAGCTGGCACAACATGCCCTGTAGGCAGTGTTCTTCCTCCTGTCTACTGGAAAGAATCCCTGTTCAAATATTTAGAAGAACAAATCTTGTATTATTAACAGCTGTAGTTAAGCTAGCCTCAAGAGAGAAGGAGAGAGCAAAACGGGTAAAGAGATTAAGATGGATAGAAAAAAGGATAACAAATTAAAAACAAAACTAAGAAAAGATAAAAAAGAGAGGAAAAAGTGAAAAGAGGATCAAGGTTGCTTCAGATTACCCAAATAGCTGTTTGTTTTTTTCACATTTTACAGTGCTTCTAATTAACGCGATGGTGAAACAGTCACCTTGGATACAGATATATTTAGGACACCAATCATTCACATCTCAGTAGAAATAATTTAAAAATAGGAGAGAAATGGTTCAAGACCTGAGAAAAACAAGACTGGTGCTTCAGACTGCAGCGTGATTACAGCGATGTTCTGTGATCCTGCCAGGCTTTGGGTCTATAGCAGGAAATGCTCTCAGTGATGTGCTCATGTCAGTCTTTGGGTAATTTAATTGATCTTCCTCCATTTTCCCATTTGTGAAATGCAAATAATTATTCTTGTCTGCTTTCAAATATCATTTTTGGATTTTAGAGATGAAGACTTTATGCCTGATTCCAATGGAAGTCTTCTCTGCAGCCTTAATAAAAATATGGTTTTTACAAGGGCAGAAATTGCAGCAGATTTTATAGAAATCAGTGGCTGAATGAAATGGAGCTGATTCACACTGCAAGTGTGGCCCTATCTGTTTCCATTAGTACTGGCATGAAATAAACCCTTTCCAGAGTTATCTGTGGTTGAACAAATATGTGTTATATCTGTGGGTACAATACATTTCATTAAAATATGCTTTATGTTGACAGATTTTTGTTCCCATCCATACAATACCAAATGGTGGGGAAGTATATAAAATGTTAAATGATTGAGTTAGCTGTTTTGTTCTGTACTTAAGAGAGTGATACACAGATCCAAAAGGAGATAAAGCAGAATGGACTCTAAAGGCTAATGCATATTTATGTTTCTGTGCAAGTGTCCAACCAGCTTTCTTTCATATTTACATTCCTATAAATGCCTTAATTCCTGTTGTGTTTATCCATTATGTTCTGCTATCAACCTACACTGTGACTGCCTTCTTAGCTCCCTTCTTTCATAAACTCTTTTTTTTTTAACTGCACATAATTAAGGGCAACAGGGCTGATGGCTGCATACAGCTGCTTACACACGTGATGCAAGAACAGGAATCTGTAACAAGCTGGGGCCATTCTTTGGCTGGCAGTGGTATTAGAATGGGTATCCATGATGGTGTCTCCAAGGAGGGAGGGTCTCAAAGGCTGGGGATAGGCTGATATGCTCAGCTCCATATCCACGAGTGAGAGCAAAGCTGCTGTGGTTACATCTGAGCTCCTCGATCAGGGTCCAGCTCTCCGTTTCAAGGAGTGTCTGCCTCCAGAGACTGCAGAGACTTATGGAGGCTGCAGACACTGAAGTGAGGTTGGACTTAGAAAATGCCCCTCAGGCAGGCTCTCGGAGCTGTGAAACCCTACAGCACATCAAGAGTCCTGTCTACGTATCTTTACATCATGCTCCATCACTTGTAGAAAAATAAAACTGACGGAAGAATAATCATATTACTAATGAAGCCTTCTTATTATAAACCTGTAGCATGCACTTGGAAAGCAATTGTAAATAAGCTCTCCAAATATTCGTTAACATCATAGAAAAACACCTCACCACAGCACTTCAATAAAAAGGAGATTTTAAATTTACTCTTCTCAGTAATGGTATGTTGTATGAGATAATGAACAGACATTGGTTTAACAGGAGTGAATAAACATCAAGGTTTATAGATATAAAAAGTAAATATTGGTGCAGGATGAAGGCAAGGTTAATATTTGCCCCAAGGGACAATGAATTTTGGTGACTGACAAAATTTCAAGTTAGCCAAGGCATCTAACACCTCCCAGGTTAGTGGTATTAATCCAGAACCAATCTGTGAAGTAAACACAGCTTGAAAAGAAACCGCTTTGAAAAGTACAGCTTCGAAAAGAAACTCATGTTAGTCTTAATATATTCTCTCTTTTTCCTCAAACGATAGCCTGATATCCAAGGTCTAATTTTTGAAGACTCCTAAAATCCTTAGTCTTATTGTAGGTATCATTAAATAGAAACAGAAAATATGGAAGTAGGTATACTACAGTGTGATATGACTGAAGAATAAATGCAATGAAATTTCTTTTTCAATTCTGTGATGGCAGCCAAAATGAAACATGTTAATTTGTAGTCCAAATGAAATAAACAACTTAATAGTTTGAATAAACAAAATTTGCATTGAATTTTGATATGATTCTGCCTTGAGAATAATCCCAGAAAACTCGTGTAAAACAATGTAGAATTGTAATTTTAAAGAGTTCTCCATCTGGCTTTTTCCATCTCATGACTAGTGATAATTTTACTTGCATAAAGTATAAATCTAGATCGGTTATGAATAACCCAATCTGATTAGCTATTTTGTTACTTCAATGCCATACAGATGTTTTCAACAGAATTAAACCAGCAAAACAATGGAAAAATGCCATTGCAAATGAAGCAAGTTTGACTTTTTTCTGAAGTTTGCTTTTTCTGCCAGAAACATTCTCCAGGTCATGTGACCTAAACTCTAATTTCACAAAACAAAACAAAATAAAAAAAACACCCCAACCCAAACACTTTAAATGTCCTTTCAAGACTTTCTCAGAAGCAAGGATTTCCCATCCTCAATACATCAGGTTCTTGTGCAAAGGGCAGCCACGGAGGATTCTTGCAACATCAAAAACAAATCCATCCTTGAGGGATCTTTAAAGCATTTCAAAATATGTTCTCATCAAAACAAGCAGCACACACATGGCAGAAACATTTTATTGTCACTTCTCAGCCATTAGGCATCTCTGTGTGTAAATGATTTCTTACACTGTTTTCCTACTACCTGAATGTTGTGGTGCTCTCCTCAGTTCCTGAAAAGATGTAAAAGAGGGTTTATTATGTCCCTTTCTTTACATGTGAGACTGATAACTTGATAAAGGTTTTGCAATCGCTTTTCCAAGGACAAACAAAGAAGAAAAAAACATCCAAATTCACATCACCAACGTGTATGGAGGACTTTGACACAAAACTAGTTTGCCCGATGTAACCTCAAAAGGCACAGCATAAGAATGAGAAAAACATAGTTCTGAAAGTATATGATGTTGGTGTTGGCAATGAGTATTGCTGAACTGCTGAGAAACACAGGATGCTTCTGCTGTTTCCTTTTTGCAGAATACATTTGGTTTTGGAAGGGCTCTTTTAAGGCATTTTCTACAAATATAAACGGCCTGATGTAAATGGGTTCTTTACCAGTTTGATTACATCTTACAAATAATTTATTTTTGCTGAATCAGGAATAATTGTGTTTGACAAGGCCATACTTAAAGTTGCAAGCAATCGTGAAAGAGTTTGTTGGTTTTTTTAAAATCACAAAAGTTGAAGTAGTTTGTATTTGTATATAGAAATTCAGGCAGCTTGGGCACATATTCATGTAACTTTTAATTAATGTTTATTTATCCTAACAGACAATAAAGTGGAAATATTTTCTGAGTTGAATTCAGAATTCATATTTTTATTTTTAGGAGGAATTTTCTCAGTCCAAACCCACAGAACTTATCCAGAACTCATTAATTATATTTTGCTAATAACAGTGCTAATTGGAAGAAACGAGTCCATCATACTATGTTCTAATTATTGTATGGTTTTAGTATTTTGAGTCTAGCAGCCAGTCTTAAAATATCCCAGCAGCGTATTTCTCTATGGAATAACTTGAATGGAAAAAATGTCAAGGAACCATGTACTGAAGTGAACTCAAGACTTGCCAAAGACAAGATTGTTAGTTCATGACAACTGCAAACATTTGTAGCTTTGTAGCACCTTTGTTCCAAAGTGAACTTCAAATGCCTGAATTACCTCTGCAGCTGGCAGATTGACTGACAGAATCTGCAGGTTTTTGTATTTGCCTCAGCTGCGTGGCGTGGAAGCCCTGGATGCACACACACAGCTTGTGCAGATCAACCAGGCTGCAGGCAAGAGGCACAGCTGACACCTGAGTTACCTCTCACACACCAACCAGAGGTGTCAGACCACTTTGTACTTCCCACACAACTGGCACGAGCCTGGTGTCCGGAGACAAGGGCAGCAATAAGAGAAGTTTGACAGGAAACAGTCACACTTGCCAACAAAACTAAAAAGTGCCACTTCCCCTTCCCGTTTCTTTCTGTGGCTTTGAAAGGGTCTTCACAGAATGTGGGACTCACTGTGCACATTCTACTGTGCCCTTAAACAACAGCCAATTTGGAAACTCCCAGAGAGAGTGTGGCAGCCCTGTATAAAAAGTTTTGAGTCAGCTTACAATGTTCCAGCTGCATCTATCTGAGAAGTCAGAGTGGAGCCACTAGCTAATGTGCAGGAAGTCTGCCTTGCACTATTTTCTCTGCAGAGAGGACCTCCAGTGCCAAAACTGGTTTCCTCAAAATCCATACTTAGTTGCTGCCAAAAGAAGAACCATCTAAAATCTGTAGTTAATCTAGTTTCTCACACCAATGCACTCCAGGCAATTAGAGTTCTGCATTTCGGCATGTCTAAAACCACTTATCTCAACTAGTCTGAGTAATTCTGCACTCTACCTTCCCCATGAGCATAGATTTCTTTCACGCACAGACACTAACTTAATAATTCTCTGAACACAGCAGAAAATCAGGGTCTGCATAAAATATGGTCAGAAAGATCGCACAGAGATTCACTTTCAGCCAGAGGATCCAAGGCAGAGTGAGCAGGCTGGAGCCTGTCACCAGATTCCTCCTCTGGACCTGGGAAATCAAAATATTAAACTCATATTTTCCACAGAGAACAGAAACCCCTTCTGTCAACCCAGAGATTCAAGTGCCCCCACTTCTCCCAGGAATTTCATGTTTCCCTAGTGCGTGGAAGAAATTCAACAGAAGACATTAAAACTGATATCTCTCTTTTTGTCCACTGAACAGTCTCTTGTCCTCTACTGAAAACATATTCCTGCAATGAGAGAGGTGACTGATGCCTGAAAACCAGAGGATCTAATACCTGCATGTCTAGCACCTAGCTAAAAGCCCTGCCTAATTTCAGGAAGAATGGCTGATGTTATTTCCTCTTCCGGAGGCATTTTTATAAGAAATAAAGAAAGCAACCAAACAGAAAACAGAAGAGCTGCATATCTTTTCTGAAGAAAGAGTGTAGGCACCTAATTTGTGAGATGGGAATCCCAAGGTAGTTCCAAGTGAAGGGAGGATCTTTGTTGCAACCCAGCACAAGTTAACTATGCCCTAAAGAAAAGTGGCATTCAGTTCTTGAAGATTTTAGCCCCAAGTCATTTACTGAAAAATCACTTCACACGTTTTAACTCTATTAGATATATTAAGACCACTTCCAGGGGAAAAAGCAAGTAAACACAAAAGAGCACCCAGGAGACAAATTCATTAGGAACCCTGAAGGGGCCCAGAAGCAGAGGGATTTCAGGCCAGTTCACCTTGTCTGAGTGTCACTCTGGGAACACTACTCTGTCACTGGCTGAGGTTAGCTGTCTCAGAACCTCTGCACTGTCCTTAATTCAGACAATGGATCTTTTGCGAAACATGACTTGAAACACCAAAATTGACTTTTGTCTACCTACTATACCTGTCAATGGAAACATGACACTAATTTCAATTTGTCATTTACTTTCTAAGTCAGAATTCTCTCTAGACAGAGGAATAGGTTACACACGGAAACTTAAAGTTTCAGACAGTTTCAGTTTTGTCAAAAAAGAAGCATCTGTGGAAAACGAATATTGAGACAAAGATGAAAATTTCATTTCTGAAATGGAAGCTGGTTTCATTTTCTATAAATTGTTATTTGTTATATTATACATGTGATATACCTCTTTATAATTTTATCTTATCCAATTTAGCCTTGTAGAATAAAACTTAGTATTTCCAAATCCTTAAAGTCTTTTATAATTCAGTCGTGTATGCATAAGCACTTCTATTATAAATAAAAAAAAGATTTCTCCAAATACAGATTAGCCCAGAGAGTAACAGTGGAACACCAAGTTCTCAGGGGCAGATTGTGCTATTAAGACACGGTTTTGCATTGCTGCAATACGGACATGCCTGATCCATTCCAGAGGTATCTGAAAGAGATTGTGTATCAGAGACCACAAACATACCCAGACAGATAGATTTATGCCATATACACTGACTAAAGCAAACTGCTGTGTCATAACCAATGTGGGACAATGGTGTCTGTAAATAAACAATTATCTTAAGTGAGCTTTTAAGCTTTTCTAATTTATATTCTCTTCTATGAGCACACTCTTTAATTGTAGTTGGATACTGGAACTCAAAGCAGGGGCATGGGTTTTCAGAGAAATAGGAACTTGGGTCTATAGTTACCACACACAAAGTGGTCATTTACCATGCAAACTGACGAATAACTAACAACAGGATGGCACAAACTGCTGAGAGATACTTGTATCTTTTTTAATCTTAACTTGAGTGGAGCTTTTCTGGTATCTCAAAAAACTCTGGTGGATGGTCATTATTTACCACCACATGAAAATAAAGAGACTGTGACTTAAGGCAGATGTAGAAAGGTGATATTGTATGAAAATAATCATATATATTGTGTCTATGACCTGTCTCATAATGAAAAAGGGCGTGTAATGAAGCCCTGAAACACACCCCTTCTTGTCTTATCATCCTCGTGTATTTTTGCTTATCATTACATTAATTTTTGTAAAAGGATACAAAGGCCTTCAGTGTATATCACCATTTAATGCTGAATCCACACTAGCTGAAAGACAGAATCCTAACTGTCTAAGAATTTCTGGTGCTTCATCTGATAATGTGTTTGGTGGCTTTTTTTCACATCATATACTGGCCAATCGTTTTGTGTTTCATGACTAGCTGTAAAGTAAAGATCTCAGCTTCATGGAAAAGACGAGGTTTTGATAGATGTTCGAAGGGTTTTGTTTCTGCAGTGAAATAAAGCCTAGAAGTTTTGGAAGATGTCTACGGGGGAACTAGGAAAGAAAACTTCTACAGGGGATTGACACACAGAAGAAGTTGGTAAGTTTCCTATCTCGGCTGTAGAGGGAGATTTAGGAGGAGAAAGAAGCTGCCTAATGTTTTCTATTTCCCTGTCCCTCCTCTATCTGCATTTTGCAATCTGCTGTCCCTGGTGGTGTGGTCGTTTCTGGTCTATCAGACCCCTGTGCATAACACGGTTTAATCAGTAGTCTGAGTTACTCTTTTACTGTAGCAATGAAAGAAAAGCAAACAGTTAACAAGTGACTAGGAGTCTTTATAATTGCTGACCTTCAATAGTCTATATAATGTGACTTTAGGCCACTGAGTAATAAATAGACTAGTGTAATATTTACAGACATGTCTGGAATGCAGTAAGTTCCTCTCTTCTCTTTCACGAAGTCATTAATGGCTCTGTGAGGAATCAGACTACTGCTGTTCGTGTTCCCCCAAAAACACTCTTTATCTCTTGACAGTTTATGCTGACCTTTCTACTTTGTTTTGATTTGCTGTTCACGAATCCTTTTCCCAAGTCCTGGAGTTTACAAACTTTTGCAAGGGGTTAAACATTTTCAGGAAATCATTCTGTGAACTCAGTTCAAACCATGGCTTCCCCAGCCCAGTGATCAGAAGACCTCTTAGAGACCGTGTTTCTCAATCAGTTCCTTTCAGGTGGAAAGGACCATGTTGTTTGTACGAATAGAATTTTTCCTGCTGAAAGTACACAACTCTCCCTCTTTCCCAAACCAGCAGCCAGTTTCCACTGCTTTGAAATTCTGAACACTGAGGCAAACCTAGAAAAATATGAAATGCTTACGGAGAGAAGAAATGAAAACATATTGGAGGACAGTTTCTTGCTTCCCTTCTTTCCTTGCCTCTAAAACAAAGTCTGAACATGATGGTGTCCTCTGACAAGTTCAGCCTTGTAGAAAGAAATTGTGGTCTCTGGCCTCTGAGCAAATCGGGTACACAAGATTTACTCATAAGAAGAAGGAAGGGATTATTTCCAAATAATAACAATCAGTGCTTTTGAAGAAGTAGAGCAAATTCATAACATTGTAGAGTTCCATTAAAAAGTTTAGTAATTGTTTGCAGCTGCCCATTAAATCTATTTCCTTTAAATCCCATGCATTGAAAGAAGAAAATGTATTTATGCCAATTTTTATGCATGCTCATGTTGGATATAAACCCCTCCACTGTGGTCCCCAAACCATTTTTGGTTTGTTTCTGTTTTATTCCAAATACAGACAATACACACAGTCACTTCATGTTCCAAACCAAAAATAAAATAATGAAGATGTAAAGGAATGTACAGAAAATATATCCAAGTCTTTACAAAACAAAAGAGAAGTAGTGGAAGTCCTCAGTATTGGACAGTTCATTAAATGCTCAATCTGTATCTGCATCAAGTCATGCCTACTTTACAAAGGTAGGACTAAGCTTGGGTAGATACCTTGACATAAAATACCATAGTCTGAGTCAAATTTGATGTTTAGTGTTCACAGAGATTTTCATTCCAGCTTGTAATTTGCTTTGATTTTAAATGTGCATAACATTGCACTATGACTCAGCAACTAATTTGTCCCATGGGTGCGTTAAAGAAGTGTTGCCCTCAGCTAAACTCATTTAACTTGTAATATTTACATTGTGGAGTTAAGTTTGGCTTTCAATACACTGCTTTTACCTTTCACACAACTATTCCATGGCCTAATTACCCATCAGTACCTTACCTCCTTGGAAAACAACAGGATTAGTTAAGTAAAAGCCTAAGGCATTTTTAACACCACTCAGGGATGATGGACTCAAACAATACCTATTTCCCAAGCACCATGTGGAATGAAGAGTGAATGGAAATTTTTTTGAAGGAATTTCTCTGTGAGGTCAGTGAAAAGACAATTATCAACATTCGGTTATTTTTGCACAATAGAAAATAAGGAAATATGAGAAATCTGTCTCATGTTATCATCTTCCTCTGATATTGGACAAGCTTTTCTTGAATTTGTTCGGCAATTTCTTTCCCTTCCGTTCCCACCCCCTCCATTTCTGCACATGTGCAAAAACCATCTGTGTTAAAGCAATGACACATTTCTCACTTTGGACCCATTCCTCTCCCTTTTTAGGGAGAGCTTCTAGAGTCCTCTTTAGAGGACTCACCAAGTGGCAGCATGTTAGTATTTATTTTCACTTATTATAGAAAAGACAATTTTTCAGCACTAAAACATCACTGTTTGGACAAGAGTGTGACATACAGAGAGGACTCAGACTACAACCAAGGTCATTTGCATTCTGCCTAAATTCAATTCACTTTGCCAAGTATTTTTGTCTGACAGAACCACTACAGATGATTCAAGTAAGGAGGAAAAGAGCAAGTAGATATATCTGATGCAAAGATACCTTCAGCAAAGGAAGGGAAAGAGCTGGAGTCTTCTCAAAGGTACTGTGCTGTTTGTTGGGCTGGTCAATGCACTTTGAGTTGATTTTGCTGATGCAGTGATTGGGATGACACCAACAGCAGAGACTCATTTATATAAATTTTTCTCAAAAAGAATTTATCATTATTTCCTATGCAATCTGTGCAGTCTTGTTTGATAACTGGTCCTGTCATGCCCAGAAAAAAGAAATCTTTCATTTCAGGTTATCCTACAGTGCTCTTATTTCCCTGTTACATTTTATTGCAATATCCCAATTTAAAAAAATACCAGCACAGGCATTTGTAAATGAGAAGCACATACAATCCAGCTTCTGTCTCCCATAGACAAAGAGGTTACTTTTGCTACACAGCTTAGTGTTTCCCTATGAAATATTTTTACTTCCTTTACTACAAATACTACTATAAATATATAAAAAAAATTGCTCTTTTCTAATATACAAGAAAAGGAATGAGTAGTTCACAATGTAAGTGCTTGAACAACCCAAAGAGACATAGTGCATGAGACAGAAAAGCCATGTAAACAGTAAAAGTACAGGAGTAAGAGAATAATTATGGGAAACTGACGAAAGGAGAAGCAAAATGTAAGCCAGGGCTTACATGGCTTTCAGTGTATTTCTGCTTTGCAAAATGTATTTGCTTTTCCCTTTAACTATTTCATTCCTTCCTAGGCTTTCCTTTGCTACTCTCTTCCTCTTTAGCAGGAAAGACGAAGAGCTCTTCTGCAGCCTGTGTCTTGTCTTCGTGGTTCATATCTGCCCATTGGCTGAAAGCATCATTGTCATGTGCACAGATGGTTGGAGCTGCACCTCCATTTCCCCGTCATAATCCTGCAACAAGCTGATTTTTCCGCTGCAGCCACTTAGGCTTTTGTTTGTTTGTTTGTTTGTTTTTCCATTTGCTTTGTTTTGCATATTCTCTTTTTACCTGCATATTCTCTTTTTACCTGCATATTCTGCAGCGTTGCAAGGGCTTCCTTCTGGAGCTGAGCCACTGGGACTTCATTCTGCTTGCCTTCCAGTCTGACTATTGCTTTTGCACGATGACATGCCTTTGAATATTTTTTACTGATTAACCCCTGAATGTCTTGTATTCTTTCTCTCTGAACCACAGAAAATTAACACTTGATGCCCAAGTGCACAAGTACACCCAAAAGCAACTGATGACTGCCTTTAATCTAGTCCAGACCCTTCATATGCTGTCAGTTGGCAGGACATAAAATGGCGAATTGGGATAATTTGAGATCAGTTTAAGAAATCTGGCTTGCAAATTTGTATTATTTCACCGTTCACAGTGATGGCTGAAAAATATCTCTGTTTCTTAGTTTGCTTTCCATATTTCTTGCCTTTTTTTTTTCTAAATACTTGTAGTCAGAAATTGAGTCTCCAGTTGGTTCTCCTAAATGTTTTGCCAAGTCTATCTTTCTGAAAAGGATTTTTGAACACGCTCACAAAATTCCTTCCTCTTTCACTTGTTTAACTTAGGAATCACTGAAGCTGCACCAGTTCTGCAGTCTGCTAGACCAAGACATTTCTAGAGATACCGCTGTGGGTTTTTATGCAAAAATTAAATAGTTTTCACAACAAAACAAACACTCTAAAGTTTCAGATCATCTTTGTATATGATGCAAAGATGCATTCTTCAAATGTCTCCTCAAAAAAAAAAAAAAAAAAAAAA
>VZTG01001877.1:0-15432 GCA_013397845.1 Melanocharis versteri | reverse complement strand
AAAGAAAAGAAAAGAAAAGAAAAGGGAAGGCAAAGAGAAAAGAAAGGAGAAAGTCAAGGATTTATCAGGCTGCCATGATTCTTTTTACCACTACATTGACCACTCCATAAACCATTTACCCCACCATCATCAGAGGAAGAATCACAGTTCTGAACGAGCACGAAAGTCTTGTTAACCTGTCTCCAACAGCAGCATTAAGTAGATGGCTGAGGAAGAGCATAAAAGAATGACAAGTGTGGGGTATCACCCTATATGACTCTGCGAGCTTCCCATATTTTCACCCCAGGATCTTCCCAAACTGGGTGTAGTTCCCACATACTTGGTTATGCTTACTGTGTCCTTCCACCCTGAATTTTCAGTCATCCCTGGAGCCCAGGTGAGCCCCTACCTACCGTGCCATGCTTTGGTCAGGTGTTCTGTGTTGCAAAGAGCCACTTTCTCTCTTCTGAGACATGACTTTTGTCATTTTATAGACCACTTGTATATTCTCCCCAGGCATCTCTTTTCTACACCAAAGAATTCTGGATTGCTAAGAAATTTTCATACTTTTTGACAAGAGATGCATACTTTTAAGTACTGAATAGCCTACATGTTTGGGAATGGTGTTTGTCCATGTAAATGCTCCTCAGCTACTTGTGGAAGTTCATCACTTTTGCCCTCTGACTCCAGAATGTTTATATTCAATTTCCTTGACCCAGTGTGCATAGAATTGGTCTATAAGTATCTGTGTCTTCTTCTAAAGCTTTACTGAATAATAAATACACCTACGGTTTTCTAGCAGGCAAGTAGCTCTGTTCTATGGTTTCAGAGTAAATTAGCTTCATTTACAATGACGAGTTTAATGCTTGAAAATAAAGAATCTCACCAACAATTTCCAGGATAAGACAGTGCAGTACATCTCATGAGCCACATTAACTCACAGTCAGTAGTTTCTCATATGCACAGGCAGATTAATTTGATACTCTATAGAAAGCCAATACCCTCAAAATTACATTATTATAGCCTCACAGAATAACATTCTGACTGAGGACAAAATTTCTGCCCTGTTCAAATGGTGGGTCTTCTGGTTGAAGGAGAGCTACACCCAGACGTAGAAGGGCTGAATTAGACACTTCTTGCTTTCAGGCAGCAAACTGAACTCCACACTAGTCCTGCAGCTGTGCTTGCCAACACCTCCCCAGGCAATGAGCTTTTTAGCATCAGGACGTACTGAGTTGTAAAATCTTTTCTTACCATATTTTCTTTTAGTAAGCTAAGTAATTGAATGTAGTAGTCTAATTAACCCAGATTCTTGGCAAGCAGAGAATTATCTGTTCCATTTCTACACTACACCCTAGATGACACATTCTTATCCAGCTGTAGAAACACCTGAAACTTTGGAATCATTCCAAGTATTATCTGATTCACCCAGTTGTATTCATCAGGATTTCTTTCTACACTTATCTCACGAAGGCTATCTCTCATCTACTTTTGAAAACTACTCAGATGATGGCTGGCACAGTCACCATCCTGGCTGCATGGCACTTGCCGATACGTCTTTGATAAAACCTCAGAGACACCTCAAAGAGAATTCCATCTGCACCATATGATACCTGCCTCTTTTTACAGTAAAAATAATGGCAGTCTTAAAAATAGTCATTACTGTCTTTTGCACCACAGCTCTGACATCAAGAGAGGCGTGCAGGATGGGGTGCAGCTGCAGGTACCCACCATGTTGCTGTTACAGGAGACATTTTCCTACCTGCCATTGCTCACAGAGGGTTGCTGCATGGGCTGTGGCACTTATGACTGCAAACCATCCAGACAGCTGGGAGATCCCGCCTTAGCTTTGCAAACTGTAGACCATGAAATAAAATATCCCTACAGCTCTGCTACTCAACACGGAAGCCTCCTGCAAAAGCAGGTAGATTTGAGGCAGTAGCTAGCCTGAGAAGTTGGATTTATCATCCTATGCTGAGAGAAAAATTTCCAAAAGTTCCTGAATGTGCCAAGAAAACCTGAATATTTGCAGCCTTTCTGTCATAGTGTTGCAAATGCCAGCTATCCGTGGAGAAGGTTCCAGGATCTTCCACAGGCATGCAAAGCTCAGAACTAGCCACAGGGAAGCAGGTGTCGTGCTAATGCTGCTTCACCGTGGTTGTGATGGGTAAGTGGGTCCACCCTTACTTTAGGGAGCACAGTTCAGCTTGGCACACCCTCCAGCTGAGTCAGATCCTCCACAGACTGCCATAGGCTCCCCTGTTCTTCCCAGGCTACAGATGACTTTAACCCTTCCTTTACCAAGAATGTGTCAATTTGTCTTCGGCCTTTAATTGCAAAGATTTTGTAGGGAGAGAGTGAAAGAGTTAAACCCTGACTCTGAAAAACAGAAGCTGTAGACACGGGACTCTCTAAGTATAACTTGTGCATAAGCATTGAGAATCATCAGTGTGTTAGCAGACAAGTGCAGAAGACATAAATGGATAACCACATCTGTCCAAACCCCATTCACTTTTGATCAGTAGGGTCTTCTTCCTTCGGTGTCACAGCACAAACTAATTCATTTTTATGAGGTCTATTTATGCAACTTTTGCATTATTTTCCAATTACATCAGATTATAGCAGGATTTCCTTGAAAGTCCTGCCAATTACTCCCATACTTGTATGACTACCTGAATGCAGATTAGATCTTCATTGTCATACAAGTGAAAGATCACCCTGATGGTTTCCAAATTTCACCTCATTAACTTTTGAATTTCAGTCACTAATTGAATACACTTGAAAAATTGCTTTCCTATTATGCAGGTAGGAGTTTCCAATTGAGAACACTGTTTCTTATTAAAATACTACTATCAAATATATCTTCCTTGTATATCTATATTAACTTGTCTTCTTTATCTCTGTAGGGGCACTATAGTTCTCTACACACACATGAACTCGTGTACTTGCACTTTATCAAATCACTTTTAGTAATATGAGTGTACAAGCACACAGTTACTTTCTTTGGACCCTTTTTTACTGTTAAGAATGCACTTTTACATAAAACAGAAAAGCAGCAGAAATGGGATTTACAACATACTGAAAATAGCCACTCTGAAATCAATATGGTCTATTTCTCCTTGAAAGAAAAGGAAAATATTGATGAATTAGACGATGCACAAATTCAAAACACTCAGTTCCCCATATTGCCACAGCTGTAGTGTCAACATTAACTGTTAATGAACAAACATCCTTGTGTCATCATTATCTTGCTCAGTTTTCACTTCTCCATAAGCCAACTTTAGTCTCAGTCCTGGAAGTGGTGCATGAGTCACTCTGGATTTTCCAGGGCTAGTTGCATTCATAAAACAGGAAATTTAAGAGTGGGATCTGAGTAGCCTGAACCAAAATCTGAGGTCCGTCCTCACTGGTGCAGGGAAACACTCAAGGAGGACCTTGAATGTAGCTCCTGCACTGTAGCAATGTGGCAGCGAAAGTCTCACAGGAGGTAGCCCATCTCCATTACCTTATCTGGTAGGTTCTGAAGGTCCTCCAGCTCCCCAACAGGGAGATTCTGCCATGCACACACCATCCATGAAACCCATAAAAAGGGATAGGCCAAGGAGGAAGATGTGCTGAGAAGGTCTGGATGGGGACCCCAGAAACCAGAGAAAAAGACAGTGGAGTCCTACAGAGCAGATTCTGGTCCCTCAACAAAATCAGGCAGCTTGAGAACATGGAAATGATGTGCAATTAGTGAAATAATGGAAAAAATCCTCCTTGCCCCTACCCACCGCCTCCCCTTACCCCAATTATAGCCAGTTTAATGATTTCACAATACTTCATGGTATTGCAATGTTTTCTTGGTGTTGCTTTTGAAAAGAATTCAAGTATATCACTCATCACGACTATGTACTGATTTAGGGGAAAATCAGCACAGAGTCTCACTGAACTTCAACTTCCCCATACAGACAAGCCATGGGACCCCAGGATTTGTACCCTTGGTAGAATCAATTATTAAAGAGTTTAATAAAAAGTTAAAGCTTAAAAGTTAAGACTTTTAAAGAGTTGAACAGCAGTGGAGAAGTGCAAATGTTTCTCTCAAAACTGTAGACTGGGAAGAAAAAAGTAAAGGTAGTAAATGGAAGCACATGCTACTCCTCATTCCTTTTTTCCCTTTAATTCTGACAGGGGCTAGGGTAGCTGCAAAATTGCCATGTAATGAAGGACCTTGCTCTTCTAACCTGACACCCAAGGAGGAAGCAGGCAGAGGTGGAAGAGATGGACTGCTCCTGAGTCAGTTCCACTGTGTGAATTTGAAATCTAGTTGGATAACACACTTCCCTCTCTTACCCTTTCCTATGCTTATGGACTTTTTGCTGTATATATGGAGTAGGAATTCTGTCAACTTCTGTTCCAAGGTCTCCATTTCAGATACATTCTCCAGTTTTCAGAGACTGGTGATTGGGTTCCAGGATATTTTTCTGCACTGAACTTGGATGTGCTTTTTTCACCTCATGCAAGAAGGCAACGAATAAACTGAAACATTTCAATACCCTTTGAAACACATTTGTGTGTTATTTTGCATATTCATGCTTCTGTAAGCATCAAACAAACAGCAAATTGTGCATTATTTACAGAGCAGATACACTGAGATCCTTTAGCACAAACTGCAGGTGTGCATCATCTCTCATGAGGAAGAGGGATGTTTTCACCATGGTCCCCTTGTGATGCCACCTTTCCAGGAACTAACCTGACTAGAGCTAATTCTGATAGAAATTTGAGGTGTATCTACTAGGAATTAGACTGAGAGCAGTCACACCATTTGCCATGTAGACCACACAGGTGACAGCAGCAATGACAGGCAGCTTTCAAGAGGACTTTTTGCCAGCCTGAGTCTGTGCTGGCCCAGCACATCTGCAGTGTATCTCCAGCGAGCACCAAGAGCAGGTGTCTGATCCTGAACGTGGTTCCCAGGCTGAGAGCTGCCCTAGACCAGACATCTATCAGCTGTTTTCACAGCAGCTCAACCCAAGGTTACGCAGCTGTGCTCCATCAAAGCTGACCTTGAATGAATCTTCCTAGGGTGAAAAAAAATCACTGTTTTTCCATAAAGGCTGCATTCATTCTCCCAGACAACAGGAAAAGAGCTCTCAAACAACAGAAAAAAAAAAAAAATAACCCAAACATGGCAATGTAAAAAAGTTGTTTTAAAACCTCTTTTTCTCCTGATTCTCTTTCTTAAGATAATACAGATAGCCTGTGACACGTGAGCAGCATGGAAACTGACATGGAATATGTTTTCTAAGCTCCAAGCAGACACTGTGGACAGTACAGCCTCTCAGGATTTAAGTAGCAAGTAGCTGGATAACTTCTAAGAGCTAGTGCTGTCTTGTATTCAGATTTTTTGAATGTATTGTGAAACTTCAGGGCATAAAGAGGGTTGGAAAGAGCAGATAAAACCATGGATGAAGATGATAGATGACAGATGATGGAGGATAGATGAAAATCGAGAGATGAATAAAGGGTATTACAGCCACCTCTTTTGGAGCAGTACACAATGAACAGTTCATGGGTGCTAGGGGAAAATGCAGCACAGGATTAACAGGTTCAAAATGGAGGCTAATAAGATCAGCTTAAGACCAAGCTTGTATCACCAAAGTAACAGTGCCATTCCTATAGTGGCCCTTCTAACAACCACTGGAAATATTAATGTGCACTGTCACTTGTTGTCAGCCCACATACTTAAAAAATGTTCCTTATGGCAGCTTTATCAGTAGGCCCTAAGATACCTTGCTATGAGTTTTCAAGCTCTGTTTATCGAGTTTCTCCAAATTATGGAGAAATTCCATCCTTGTAGAAGATGGACATGCTTAAAAACGTTTGCCCTGTCACTAAAACAACATGAGCAAACTCTTTGTGCCCTTCATCACTTCCTGTGCTCTGATTCACAAGTCTATTGGAGTCTATTGGCTTTGTGAGATCTTGGGAGCAGGGACTTTTGGTATTGGTACTTGGCTCGGATGGTCTGATACAAGACCATGGCTGAACATAAATCAGTGGAAGTCAAGTTCTTATTTACAAAATTTTTATATTTATTTACATGTGGAATTTGAATTTTTAAATATTATGGGCTTGTCCCCTTTGAAAAGGGACTAAAAAAAAAAAAAAACACAAACAACTTATTTAAAATCTGAATTTGCAGATTTTCTAGCCCATAATCAAGACTGAACAGTTTGTACCTTCCAGATCTGGGGAGTCTCAAAGCTGAAGTGGCACAGCCCTCCATTAAGTCTTGTGAAAGGGCAGAGCAACACCAGAAAAAATAATGGCTGCTGTATTTACAAGGGTCCACATGTAGCAACCTCAGCAGGGGAACACATTTCACCCTTGAGATCAACTCCGTTGTCAAAGAAAGCAGTTTCCAGAACCATGGCGCTGGAGAGGACCATAAGTCCAGGCTCCTACAGTCACAGACAACAATGTAAAAGAGTTCTTTAGTCCAGAAGGGTCCCCACAAACCACAAAATACTTCCCAACACCCTGTAACAAGCCTACAACCTATGGTGCAAAACACCAAAAGCCACAGAGACTCCAGTGTGGCACAGGAAGAGGGAAGGAAAGCTCCAACTCACCACCACCACCTTTGGCCTTGACAAAAGCAATGCCCTGAGGAGCGGAATATTTTTTGAATTTGTCTCTGGTAGTGCATTTTTGATCTGACAATTGTTAGTAAAAAAAATTTCCAATTGTGCTGTAAAATGTGCCCAAATAGTATATTTAATCTGGGAGAGAAAACTACATAGTCATGAGTCCCTTAAACTGTTTGCCTTCTCACTCAATTTTGTTAAATGCTGCTCTGTTGCTTCCCACAAAGGCTGTTGGTGAATATTAAATACCCAACAGGTTTTACTGAAGTATTCTTCTCTGTAAGCAGAAACTGAAAACAGCATTCCTCAGCCTTCTTCACCAAGTCCATTTGTGAAAAACAATCAGAAAAATGTATTCAAGACACAAACCTGTGATTTTCCTTTTTCTATTTTAAAGCTCTCAGATTTGGAGTGAAGCCCAAATTTGGATTTTGCCCTCTCAAAATACCCTGTGAGCATCTATTTGGGTTGGTGGTTGGTTTGTTTCTGTGCTTCCTACACAATAAGTTATATTCATGGTCACATGTAACCTAACACATATTTTTACTGCATTTTCAAAAGAAAGGCCACAACAACAGCAACAAAAGTTTCATTCCAGAGAGATATAGAGCCAGCTTGGACTTGGCAGGCAAATGTTGCTTTAAACATAGCTTGACAGACCTCCCAAAACATAATGAATATGGCATCAGAATATGCTGAAATGGGAATTTTGGTTTGTTGCAAAATTAGAGTGTATTATTTTCCCTTCATTGCAGTTTTGCTGTCTAGTATATAGACTATTTTCTTCAAAAACTCAGAATCCTGCTGTTCTCAGTAGGAGTTGCATATTATGGCAGTGCTGTTGGAAGTCTTGCTTAGAATGACTGAAATGTTTTTGCAGGGTGTCAACTTCCAAGTCATCATTAATGTTTACAGTCTCAATAGCAGTTTGCATTGCTATAGTAACTCTTAAAGGAGCATTCCTAAAAGAAAACTAAAAGAAAAGGAAGCCACATTTTTACCAAACACTCATAACATAGGTATTGTTCCTGGGATATTTCAGTAATTTACATTTCAAACAAATGCGACCTAAAGAAAAAGAGGGTCTCTGGTATTAGCAAATCATTTTTATATACTGCCAAGCGATGGGATGAAACAGAACTTGGATAGATGCCCTCTCTTAAAAAATAATAACCTCTGTCTGCTCTGATTGAAGCAAGTATGGGAAAGGAGTTAAGGAAAGTGAGGTGTCTTGTCAGCAATTTCTTCTGTCCGTGGAATTCTCTGGCTATTAGTACAAAAAAACTAGGTCTACTATGATTTTTCTATTTACCTCTAGGCCAATTTATAGAAAACAAAGCTGTATTTTGAGTAATTAGTGCCATGCACTGTAGAGAGATCATTGATATGGTAGTTTATGCCCTATAATGTCAATTCCTAAGCATGGACTAGAGTATATGCAGCAATCATTTTTCCAAGAGTAAGCAAATTATGTTTAACTCCATACATTTTTATAGTTGGATTTATGTAAATTTTTTTCTATGTTTCTCTAATATTTTACACTATCAAAATCCAAATTTCTTTCATAGAGCAGTAACCTCATAATCTGCATTTCTTAGGAAAATCCTGAATCCATCTTGCAAACCATTTGTCTTCTGGTAATGACAATGTGTTCTTATCTTCCAGACTCCTTGGAATGCTACCGCTGGGGAGAGGCAATAAAATTTGAATGTTCTCAGATTTTTCAAATCATAATCATTTTATGACATTGCAAATGTTTCTCAACATTTTTATATAAGTTATGACAAAAGGAAGCACAAAGTTTAATTTGACTTGCAAAAATTGATATCAAACTCTGAAAAACAGCAAGGGAAAGCTTTTTAGAAGAAAAATTTTGCAAACAGGAAGTTTACGGGAATGAGCCAAGTCCAAGAAGTAAGAGTCATATCCTAATGCTGATCTTACAAGTACCCTACAAACTTTATTTAGTTTGAAATTACTAAATGGCTTTGCCCTAACTTTCCTGCTAGTATGAGTAAAGCAAAGACAAATTGATGGGGTCAGGGCCACAAACTGAGCATTAAAACTCCAAGACCTCAGTTGTCTAAGATCAAAACATTTCAGATTAAATAGGAATCATCTTAGTCTGTTGGAGCTCACTACCCTGAAGATAAGATATAAGAGACCAGTTCAGGTTTTCAACAGCTAAAATATTTTTTTTTTCTCAGAGGCGAAGCACCAAAAGCTGAGCCTCCATTTTCTTGTATAGATTAGGAACATGTAATAGGAGTTTGCATAATGATCCTCTGTGTTCCCTTTTGTTAACTAAAACCAAAAACATTAACCCTGGGTGAAATACAAACAATTTGAGATGGCAGTAAGGATGAGTCAACCTGAACAAAATATTATCAGCCAAACTTTGCAAATTTAGGATAAATGAAATGACACATAGAATGGAAAGGATGAGTCAGTTTAGATGGTCCCCAAATGTGCCCCTGTCATTGAACTGGAGATGTGTCAGCTCACAAACACTGGTAAAAAGCTCACATTTGATGAGCTGATGCCAGAAACTGACAACCTAAAAAAGAACAAAAAAGGAAGAGACAGCAGTTTCACTGAATTCCTCATGATGTGGTATCCACAAGGTAGAAAAGGAAGATCCTAAAATAGGAGTCGACAATTAGACAGTAAGGCTAGCAAGAAGAAGCTATTCTAGAAAATTAGGATCACAGAAAACTGGACAATAAATATGAAGATGTAGTTCCAGAGATTTAGAGAAACAAGAACCAGGCAACAAGAAAATGTAGGAAGTACTGCCTTATGCGGAAAGTGCAGGGATATCTCTAAGGAATGCTGAGAAACAAATAAAGTGAGAAGAAAAGCTTAATGAAAAGTAAAGGCCATAAAAAGGATTGATTCTTCTCCACAGACCACATATCACATGACCAACATCTAAATACCATAAATTTACTGTTAATTTTATAGAAGCTATCACCTCTACTACCCTGAGGATATTAAATGGGATTAAAAGTATAGAAGAAAAAAATTTAGCTTGGGCACTGTTAGCAAACAAGTGAAAGCCTTTGCTCAAGCAGGTTAATTTCAGTACTTTTATAGGAGATTTTGAGCTTTAAATCAATTTTGAATGTGAAGTTACTCTGTAGCATAAACTACACCTCTGAACCCCACTCTATTTAACCTCAGTCAATAAAAGTAATTTACTTACAAAGAGTTTTGTGAATACATAATAGAAATGTTATGTTCTATGTTGAGATGGAATTGGAGGTTTAAAAAAATATATTTCACTATGTAGTTAGAAACTACATGTTTCTAACTTAGAGGAACGAGGTACATGGACCAAGAGAAAGAAGATGAGCAGATAAAAAAACCTGTTTAAATCATAACTGTCCACAGGTCTGCACTGCATATTTTCAACCAAAAATGTTTTTGAAAGTATTTATGCCACCTTTTGAGTATTCCTACAGAAGTATACCATGGCTGTGTGCTACTCTAGGATGCACTGGCTGAATCGAGGTGACTTAACCTACATAGTAAACACCATTTGAGGAAGATTTCTGAAAGCACATGAACGCAGAAAGACTGTAACCAAAGAAGCTTCTGTATAAACAACAGAAGAAAGAACCGTGTATGATTTTTCTTTTGGATGACTGATCCCAGCAGTGTTGTTTCCTGGCCTTGACTATTTATGAGCTAAACACAAAAATATTGTCACAGTCTCATGTAGATTGAGCTGACACCTTTCAGGCACTAGTTTGTACTTGTTTGGGCTCCTTAGTTACTTACTCATTTACTTGGACAAATTCAAAGACGATGCTTAGTTCCAGATTCCAGATAAATTTATTTAATTTCAGATTCCCTTCTGCTCAATCTATGTACTTTACAACTACAGAGACAATCTTTGAGAATGCAACAGAACCCATATTGGCAAGAATGTCTACACCTGATTAAGTTACAACAAATAAGATCCTGTGGATTTTAATACAATATATTTTAATATAATTTTTCTAGATTTGCTCTAGATCTAAATTGTGTATAATACCTAATCTCTGCAACTTTGCTTTATAAATCACGAGGGCTGAGGACAAGTGTTCACAGTGACACAAATAGACAGGGAACTGTGCAGCACATCAAAGACAGGTTTCAATCAACTGAAAGGAGTGAGACTAAGTTTGTAAGAGTAGTTCGTAAAACTATCTAGATGATTAAAAATCAAGGCATTTTAACCAGAATTTGCAAACACAGCTATGAAATTCAACTGCCAACTCCATTTAACAGGTTAGGAATAATGAGCCAGACCCCAGAAGAGGCTCACATGTTTGGATGCTAAATACTATGAAGCCCAAAGTCAAGCACCAGCTGTGGACTCAAAAAACAGAGCCAGAATATGTAACACACACAAACAGAAGGAGCTCCAGCCAGCCAACGGGAAACACTGCCAATAAGAATGGTCTGAAATTCTCCCTCTCTTCTGGACATAACACCTCTCCAGGGAACAAGCACACTGTGGCCAAGATCCCTTCCTGAATGCAGGAATGTATGTGCACACGTACCATCAACCAGGCCACAGATTCTGGCCATGAAAAACTTCTTTCTCAAGAGAGAAAGAAGTCACCTCCCACTATTTACAGAGTAGCCTCACAGTCGGAGAGCAGGGCTTAGGTACTGGCCTTTCTTGATCTTGATGGCTGCCAAACAAAATACTGTGTTTATTTATCTAACCTGGGTCAGGGTAATGCACTCTTTCAAATGAGATAATATTGCCTACCAGTGTATTTTTTGCTCTCGCAAACTCATAGTCCTCAGGGAAAACATGGCTGCAGATGAGGGGACTTAGAGAAAAACTGCTGAACAACTCAATGTGTCTCTTGTTTTGGAAGACCTGGAGGGCTGCAGCACTATAATGGCAAGGCATGTGCTTCTAGTCCAAAAATTCACCATCTCCTCCTCAAGTATTCCTGCCTGAACCAAGGCAGACAGTAAACTAGTACTGGAAATCATCCAGTCTCAGCCACACATTAGTAGTCATCAGCTGAGTGAGCTGTTAGCTTCACCTGTTAGCAAATATCACTGAAAGCAATCTAAAATAATGGAATTTACCTCACTGGTTAAGGCACAGACTGAGAGTAGTTTTATCTCATTTCTCAATAGCTCTTACACTTCTCTAACTCAATCACTTCTGAATGGCTGAACACAGTTTAAATCCCTGTGGCAGTCTAAGTCTGAAACACCGAAATCTCGGCCTCGAGAAGCAAGCCTTCAATTAAATAGTTATTCAAGTCTATCCTTTTTTCCAGGATAAAATATTTTTAAGACAAGTTTGAGGTCTTTTGATGAACCAGCATTTGGGTATTGAGATTATCAATGCGCATATCCTGGAGATATATAGATATATAGCCTCGAGCTATACTAAAATGAACTATAGATTGTAATTTCAGATTTTAAAACAGCAAGGATGCTTTTTGCTTCAGATATTCAGTGGACTTTATCTTTAACTGAATTTATAAAAAGAAGTGGTCAGCAAGTCCAAGTCACATGAGAAACTTGGCTGAGAAGTCCAAAGGCTGAAGTACAAATTCTTCCTTCATGTTTCCTTTGTCATACTTCGCCTTTTCCAGTTGTCAGCAGTGAAGCTTCAATGAAAATATACTTTCTAGAGCAATTTTCCATTAATTTTCCCCCACATATTCCAAAGTGAGAATACTTTAGGGATAACATGAGCATCTGAACAACTACTTCATTCCTGTCAGCCTTTTTTTAACAGTAAGACAGAAGTTTGCAAGTTCTCTTACACTCAGTCATTTATTGTGTGTCTGCAATGTCTGTAGCAGTGCAGGAAAGAGTACAGGAGCAGACAGTTTACCTTATGGCAAATTCCAAGGAAGTATTTAAAGTTCAAATTAAATTCCAGCATTCAAAGTGGGAGGTTTAAGGAAAAAAAGTCCCAGGTCTGCCAGTGAAAAGTTTAATTATGGACAAGACGACACACACATAGTAAAGCACACAAAGGCAGAAACATCTCTGTGGAAGCACATTCCAATAAAATCTTAAAAGATTACTTTAATAATAAACCATGCATTCCTGAGCAAGCCATCGCAAGATTAGCTACCAGATTGCTTTGCTGCAAGCAGATTTTTCACAAACTGTTATTGATACCACTTTCGAGGCATTCATGAAAGCTGATGTCTTCTGAAGGTCTCTGCACTTCGACGGGGTTTTTCGTGCTGCTGCCACAGTTTCCACCCAGACTGGAATCCTGGTGATCCTAATGACGGGCTGTGGTTTGGGTAGAGTTAACATCCGGAAAGCTATAGAAAAACTCACTGAGGTGAAGGGTTCCAGCTGCAACTTCAAGATAATTTTAGACCTGCTGAAAAATGGCTTGTGTTTGGGAAGTGCTGAAGCTGATACTGTTCTTTACAAAAAGCAGTTAACTTACACAAAAAAATCCTTATGTAGGAGCTGAGCTTATGCCAGCAGTAGTAAAATCAGACACAGAAAAATATAAGAAAAAAGTCATCGTCTTGGAAAACAGCACTCCCTCTCTACTATAACCTTTAAATGGTCACTCCTAAAGTCATAAAAGACATTGTGCATTTGATTCTGGTTTTGCTGTAGAGAAATAGAAATAATTTTACTTTTCATAAAGTGTAAAGCATGTCCTCATGCAGTGCAGTATAGATGAAGTAACTGAATTCCTGCGGGGCTTTCTGCCTGGATTCCTCCTGCACTCAGAAGACAAGGCAATCCTATCACATATGTTTAATGTAACGGTTCTGAATGTAAGCATTTTGCACAACAATATGGGACATCAGGGGAGATGTTCTTAGTCAATTTGCAAAAAGAATAATGCATTCCTTCAAGTCTTGAGACATTTTTTATTTTCTAAGAAAACTGTAATTTTTCAAGTTTGTCGTTAACCACTTTTCAGTTTTAAAAAAAAGTTTTCCTGTGAGGTTACTAGCAATGTCCCAAGTGCTGGTGCATATTGAAGGACCTCTTGCCATTTCTGTACTAGATGTAATTTCATTGCCTCTCACTTTGGAAAAGGGCTCTTAAACTGCTCATTTTCAGCAAATGAAAAAGCATTTTCCTTTCTTCCAAACACAACAACAAAGTCATATTTGTAATTATTAGTGTGACTAGTCAAGGTATTTCAGTGAAATGTGCCCGGGGTTTGTTTCGGCAAAACACAGATGATAATCCTGCTTATGCCAGCTCCGGGCTGGCCTGTTTTATAGAAGTTGCTTTGTTACTGCACCACGTTTAAACTAGGCACAATGTCAACCTTCATGTCAGGCAGCCGGTGTGACTCTCATAAAGGACGCTGAGCTCAGTATTATACTTTAAAATACATACTGCCCCAGGACCAAGAAGCTCCAGTCCTGCTGGTGGGTGTTCAGCACAAGTTGTTCAAAACAATGTACAGTGGAGCGCCAGCTGTACAAAACCAACATTGTTAAACATGGATATAACTGTGTCCCAAGGAATTCAGATCTAATCCTGCAAATACCGACGTGTGTGTAGCCAGCAACCTGTTAATTGTAGCAAAAGCCTCCTTGCTTAAGCGGCGTGCACTTCCTTCCGTGAGCACTAGGCTAGAGTATAAAAAGACGTTTCTCGTGTCCTTTTTAGTTAAAATTAGCACTTCTCAAATGAAAGGCAGACACAGACAAGTGAGACACCACTATCAGCTCCTAGTCACCTCAGGCACAGGGAGGAATAGCACGCTTTTGCTGTTAATGAAAAAAAAAAAGAATACCATTCCGTATCTAGAAAAGTGTTGTATTATTTAGTAGTTCTGGATGGGGATGATTGCCAAATGCATCCACCAGTTTTGAGCCTTGAACTTCCCGGTGGTAAAATAAGTTTGTGTTAAATATTTCCCTGTTTTGAACACTTCGAAATACCTATCAAATGTATTTAACCTTCAGGAAAAAGTGTTTCTTTCTTCTTCTTTTTTCTTTTTTTTTTTTAATTGTGTATTGGTGTAGAGCAAAACTCACAGTTTTGAACAGAAATATTTTGCACTGTTCTGAATAAACAAAAGTTAAGCTAGGTTTACAGCCTTGAAAAGACAAAAAAACCAAAAACATTCTGCTACAAGGACGAAAATACGATTTTTTATCAGAAGTTATTTTATACGAGTTGCAAAACAGCTGTACTACTCTGGTAAAAAAAACCAAAAACGTGATGGATGTTTGAATAAAGATGAGTGGGATTAGGTCTGGATGTGACCCAGAAACTGAATTGCACTGACCCAATATTTCGGTTCGGCCGGTCACAGATTTGGGAGGATGGAGGTTGGAGAGAGTGGTGCAATCTGTGGGCGCCACACGACTCCGTGCCCCCGCAGGGTCCACCTGTCTCCCAGCCCAGTTCCCTCCCCGCGTGTCCCCCGTGGGGCTCCCACCCGCCCGTGAGAAGCTGTCCGGGCCACAGCTCCCTCCCGCCCCCGCAGCAGCGGCTCGCAAGGGGTTAAACTTGTGAGCACCGACACGTTGAGGGGGAGTAGCCAAGACCCAGCAGCAAAAACATCACAGCGCATTCCTGGGTAGTCCTCAGCTGCCAGCATCTGATTAAAACCATATCGCTCGCTGTGAGTGGCTAACTAATCTGAAGGCGAGAGTGCAACAGAATATTTAACCGGGGCCCCGGTCCCAGCCAGGCTGCCGGCTGCGGTCATCGGATCATGCACGGAGCGGCACGGATCTAGCCTGTAAGGAGCTTTGCGAGCGGGGCTCGGCTCTGGCACAGCCGGGGAGGGGGCGATGCGGGGCTGAAGGAGCTGTCACGGGGGGAAGGAGCTCGTTCCGCGGCGACGCGA
>VZTG01001876.1:1193195-1292998 GCA_013397845.1 Melanocharis versteri | reverse complement strand
AAAAAAAAAAGAATTATCTTTATAGTAGAGAGAGCTATTCTTTTATCCCTAAACTCTGGTGCTGGTGTTCCTGTGTATTTAAGCCAAAGGATTTCTTGGAACAAGTTCAGACTTGCTCCTTTGAGCGTCTTTGGTGTCATTTACATGGATTTTTCCCTCTAAAGCATCAGGATTGTCTTGATTTGTAAAGAAACCACTTTAAAGGTGACTATGTTTTTATTGATCTGCTATTTTTTTTTTAGTCAAAGATAAAAAATAATAAGTAAAATAAACTCCTTGACTTCATTTAGACTTGAAACTCAAAACTCCCCAAACTTGACTGGCAAGACAAAATATCATCACTTTACATACCTTGGAGGCCATTCCTGAAAGACACTTATATTTTTAAGGGAAAGAACTTATACTCCAGAGCTCTGGAAACATTCACATTTTGCTACTTAATGTCCAAACTTCCTAATGAGTGTTCTAGAATGCCTAAAAAGTTTGAAATGCATTTTAAGAAGGAATCATGGGAAGTGTTTTGAATATGCTAATTATTTAGGAGCTAGATTAATAGTTGAAATTGCAAGGATCATTTCTTGCTAAGGTGCTATTCGCTTACATGTACTTTAGGTAGACCATATATGCTACATACTTTCTCTACTTACTAACAACAATCTCTTATTTTCTTGTCTTATTTTTTTCCTGATGTTGACTCAAAATACTCATCTTTCTTACTACAGAACGGATAGCCACTTCCTAGGTCTTGTTTTACTTGAAAGTATTCCAGAACAAGCTGTTAGAATGATATTCCTGTGGATACACGGAAGTCAGCAGCTCACTGAGCTAGGGAGCTTCAGATATTCTCCCTGCCCCTCCATACAGCACAACTCCTCCTTTCTATCCATCTGCCAATCTTCCTTGTGCACCTACTGTCCTAGGATCACCTTGCACTCATTCAGAAGCTCTAAGCTACTCATAAACCATTTTGTATCTCTCTTTGTACCACATGCTAGTACACGAAGGGAACCAGGTTACTGCTGTATGTACTGACAGAAAGTGACTGAACCTGTGCAAGAGGTGTTGCTACCTGGTTCTGTCACAGAGATTTGAGCTGATGGGGTCAGGACCTTGAATCCACCTAACTTGACTTTCTGTGCCAGTGTATGCTTTCTGAGAAGGCACAGGTCTGCCAGACATCAGACTCTTGTCTGGCACGTTACTTGCCAAAAGAAAGATAAAAAACCCAGGTAGAGATTGCTGTGGAGCAGTCCTGGTGGAAAGTATAAGAGAAACTGCAATAAAATCCAGTAGGTGCATTTAGTGAGCTAGTTTCAAACAATGGCCAGGCGCTTCTATTTCTGGTATGTTGGTCTATGTGCCTCTTTACGTGCTTAGTTTCTTAACAATGCCAGATGCTTAATGTCTGCTTGTTAAAACTAGAACATCAGCTGTGTAGCTGCACCAGTACACTGCTCGTTCCTCTTGTTGGAAGGCTTATTTTTTTCTCTTTGGCTGGCTGCTTACCTCAAGGTAAAGGAAGCCATCAGTAGTAAATGCAATGAATGGCATTGCTGCTTGGTTTCTCTAACTGCTTTTACAGCAGACAAGAAAGCAAGGGAGGAAAAGTACTTTGGCACACAGTTTGATCAGTGTTTTGAGCTCTTAGTTATGCTCTGTGCTTAATTCTGGCAGTTTGCCTTGAGATGGTGAATAAAACTCTCTGCATACTAAAAGGTAATATTAACCAATAATTTTGTTTACGAAAGAAGAATCCTATTACAGAAAAGGTAAAGCAAGGTGTTCACTACCTCTTGTCTGCTTCCCTTTTTTGCCTTCTCACTTTCCTGTTGGGCGTGGTCAGAGTGAGGGTAAAGCATAGCTGTTTCTTCTGATGAACAGCTACGTGACGTTTCATACTGTGTGAATACTCCAAGCATCATGATCCTTGGGCATGCTGGTGTAGCAGCAAAACACTAGATTTTTGTGTGTTTGGAAACTTTGTTCCATTGAAAGAATTGTGATTTCTTAGGCTAAAAGAATGCTGAGGTCTTCCCTGATCTTGAAACAATCCATGGTTGTATTCAGAGCAGAGTGGCCCCAGGTGGTATCTCTTACACCAGGTATGTCCTGTAGCAATGGATTCTTCTATGATGAGGGGAATATTTCCAGATTTTCGTGATGCTTCACAACATCTCTTATATCTCCTGATAAAAGGCAGGGGAGGGAGTTGGGGGAAAGAGGAAAAGGTCAAATAACAATTTCTTGTAAGATTAAACTTGTTCTCACTTTAATTTATCAGCTCTCATTGGCCACCTAATTTTGTAATTAATCAAAAGAGCAAACTTTTATTAGAGCATTTTGTCAGCATGCTCAGAAAGCAGAATAGGAGATACAGTAAGGGCTCCTGGAAAAGGCAGAGAGCTATCAGGAGAATAGCTGCATTTAGGAGTGGTGATTTTAACTGACATGGAATGCAGCGACTTGTGCTCCTTCAGACACTATTTATGTGCCGGCTGTCCTCTTTTTTCCCTTTCTTGGATGGTTGGCTGATGGTGCTGTAAAATACCTCCTTTGGAAGAAGAAGAGCCTCCCAAGGTTTTCTCAGTGCATCCTTTGTGAACACAGTGACTTGCGTATGTCACTGTCACGTACTAAGTACTTATGTGTACTCACCTTGTTTGACCTCTTCAGTTTCCTGTGTTTTAAATTCATCCTGTTGTGTTGGATCTCAGTCCAAACCAACAATGACTAATAAATGTTTACACAAATACAGTTAATTTACTTCTTGGCAGAATGCTTTATGACTTCTTATAGCCAGCATTTAAGGTGTTAGAACACCTTCTCATCAGTTTTGGAGATTTTTTGATGCATCATTTTCATGTGACTGATATGTCTATGAAGCTTCTTTCTTTCTTACATCCAACTAATTGGATTGGAAGTACCATAGCAAGAATTGTTTTTTTCAGGGAAAGCAAAATTCTCCACAACTCCTTTGCTGGATACCTTTTTCACTTCCTCGAAAGAATTTGTGCAAAGTGGGAGCTATGCTTCAAGAAGCAGGAAGCAGGTACTTTTTATTTCTAGTAGGACACCCACAGACCCTTTCCAACTCACAGGGTAATTTTCAGCTAGTTGAGTTAGGTTTTGGATAAACTTCTCTCTCTTATCTGTCATCTGGAAAAATGCAGAGCATACTAAATCTCATGCAATGACAAAAGTACCTTCGCCATCCTTAGTGAAAACTGTGGATCTGGGAGCAAAATGTTCTTCCACTGCCATCAAGCAGTCCTGTCTTTATTCTTTACCCTTACTATTCAAGAACTACTGATTATGCTTACTATTCAGGAGATTTCCAAAACTGTCAAATGGGCCTTAAAACAACCAGAAATGCCCTGTAGGATGTGTGACTTGGCGCAAGAGAAAGATTAGGGGCTAGATACATCGGTTATCTCATTTAAAGGTAATTGAAATTTCAGAGATGAGTTCCTGATACAGTTCAAAGAGAGAGTTAAGTTTGAAAAAGAACAGAAGGAATTCTGAACTCCTTTACTGATTACTTGAAGGTGACAGTCTGAATAGCACTTCTAATGCAGCTTAGTATCTAAATGTTGCCTACTTCTGGAAGAGCTTAAAGATTGCTCTAGTACACAAAACTGGCTAGCTGTCAATTAGTGGAAGCTTTGGTAGTGAACTTCCAAATTGTAATGGCCACTTTTTTTCATCCTGCTAAAAAAACCTTGATGTTCGTTTTCAGCTTCTGTTGCTCAAAGTGAGTTTGCAGTGGGTTTTAGAAAAATGACTCTGTCATCACTCCATTCCATGCAGGTCATGCCAGGTCTTCATTACAATTGTGTCCAAGCTGAAACCAGACGTAGTGATCCACTGAAGAATGTTGCTCTGAAAAAAAGTTATGTGCATTTTGCTTAGACTTGTCTTCTGCTACCTCTCTTTTGAAGTGCTTCAACTCATCTGCCGTCAGCTGGACTCATGGCTCCTAAGACCTATGAAACTGATGATGATAATGAATTTTAACATCCAGTAGCATCTTCCACATGTTGCTTTACTGCTATCGAAAACCTGGAGTGCATTTTTGAAGCAGATGGTTAATGGGATGCTGGAAGATTTGAGTGAGAGTATTGTTTCCTTTATCCCTTTTTTAAGTCCTAGAATCCAATTAGACATTGTGTGGCTGCAAAATAATTACAGAGTGAATGCTGTTAACTGGAATACTTCGCATCATGCAATTCCTCCCCCCCCCCGCCCCCCCAAATGCTATGCAGCTGTTCTGAAAGAGCACTGAGCTGTGTGGGAACATGGAGATTAGCTTATGCCAAATACAGTCGGACACAGCTGTAGTAGAGAAAGATGGGCTTAGAAGTAAGATACTTACAGACTTACCTTTTGCTGCTGGATTATATTTTGCTGTGCTTTCATTAATGAGATATTTCAAAACATAAATAGCTGTTGAGGATTCTGGTCTAAGCTAATTGCAAATTAATTCATTAGCTCCTACACATTTTGGAAAAAAACCCAAAAGCCAAAAACAAACATGAAGAAAAAAACCCCAAGCTTGATGTTTAATGCTATCCGGCACATATATAGCAGCAGTTCCTGGAAAGAGCAATGGAGCCAAAATATAGCCAGTGCTGTAACTGTTGAAACGGTGTCTTTGTCTTAAGGCACATAAACTGCAGACAGAACTTGGTATGTTTGTCCTGGCTTTTGGTCCAGGCAGTTGTTTGCAAACCATGCCTCTGCAGTCAGAGCAGATGTGGCAGTAAAGCTGCAACCCAGCAAACCTTGCTCTGTTCTTCTTTTCCACTCTTTGTGACAGAGAGGCAGAGGATTTGGCCCAGGAAGAAGTATTGCAAAGCTTGGACCATATGCTGAGAGAGGAAACACTGGAGGTGTTGGATAGACCGTACTGGACTTTGGTTATTCTCACTGCCAATCCTATTGTATTCCTCTTAAACCAATTGGATTGGATGTACCATGGCAAGAATTGGGTTTTTCAGGAAAGAGAAAATTCTCAGGACTCCACAATGGCAGTGTCCGGCAGAGAAGTTGAGAGACTACCCCTGGGAGGGGCAGAGAGTATTAGACAGTCACGTCTCGAATGTCATAAAATTTCTTAGTGACAAAAGGACACTGAGTGGAGGTTGTTGCAACCAGGCTAATCACAGTTTCTAAGCCTGGAGATAAGATGGGACTAAAAAGATACAATGAAAGTGGAAAAGTAGTGTTTCAGAATTTCTTGGGTTTTGGTGTGTCTCATCCATGCCCTTCCCTCTTCTAATTATTCAGTTGTTTTTTACATTTAAAAGTCTATTATTTTTTTTTGGGAAAGTCACTGAGAGAGATCAAGGCAAACCTAACTCCCTGCTCTGGCTGACTCGTAACCTCATCACAGATGTCTGGCAGGAACAGAGATGTTATACTTTCTGTAGATGTTGTTTTTCATGCCAGGAATCAACTTCAAGCAGTTTTGCTTACATGGGGTGTTTTTATTTTATAACCTTTTTTATCTTGTGCTGTTGTGAGTTGTTTGTTTTTGTCATGCATAACAGGCAATGGTAGCTGCAATTTTCTTGACCCTGCCCTGTGGTGATACCTAAACTCCAATATGGGGACATCTGGTGAATTTCAGGGTTCAGCTGGAATTTCGTACAACATGCTGATGGAGGTTTCTGAGCTTTTGATGCACCTGTGCCTGCCCCTGAAATAATGATGATAAGTTCTTTATACAGAGAATCATGTTGTAATTCAGGTTCAGTATCACCTAAATAAACCAAAAATGGTTAAAATATAACAGTACAGCAGAAACTGATATGTTCCATTTTTCTTGGTCTTGTATTTTGGTCTCTACACAGTAGCCTTTGTTAGGTTGGTTTAGGTCGAGCATCTTTTCAAATAATTACCTCATCTGAGTGGTGATTACAAAGAATTTTAGTAGTCATTGCAGTTAAGCAAGAAGTACGTGAACGAAACGGATACATTCATCTGAAAACACTTGAGTTTCGCAGTGTGGTTTTTTTCATGTGGTTTTTCTGGTACTTTCTGCTGTGGAGTATCCTCCGTGGGAAATATTTCCATGCTCTCTGGAAAACATATTCCAGTTTCCTCTTTAAACCAGAAGACTATGTATGTGAAACCAGATCTTTATTATTTTTATTAATTTTTTATTTTTATTCAATTATGGTAATTACGCTAGAAAAAATTTTTACAATGCCTTCTGGGAGACATGTGCTGTGTGAACTAGACATTTCCTGATACGGACTGAACATTACACTTGTATATGTCAAACATGAAGTAAAGTTATTCTATGGTGTCCCATTTCTCCTGAAAAGTAAATAACACTCAGAAAAGATTTCTAGTAGGTGAATCTGAATTGGCAAGTAATTCAAATCCATACAATTTGCTCAGAGCTATTACTTTCTTCCTTTCTTCCCCTCTCCTTGTGAAAAGCAGTCCTCAAGGGTCTGTCTGAGAAAAGACTGATTTGTGGTGCTATGCAGAAGGCTGCTTAAACTTACAGCAGTTATAAGATTAGCGTCATGATCTGAAGGAGTTCACTTGGTATGCTCCTCAATTGTCTCTTGATGATTAATACAATTATTCAATAATCTTGATGATTATTGCATAATTATATTAATTATATCCAGTGAGGGGAATAATCACCTGAGATACAGGTCACTCAATTTCCCTTTGTGTGTGTCCTTAGGAAGCATCTATTTAAAGGGCTGGCACAGAAAGTGATTTTCTGTAGAAAAATGTCATTAGATTTTTTTTTCCTCAAAATGCCTGTAAACATCAAGAATGGAGCATAGCAAATTGGAAGAATGTGTTTTCTTTCCTCTCCATGTAGACATTCTGTAAACAATATCTTTTGGTGTGCCATCTGTTGGCAATATTCTTGCTTCATTCTCCTGGGATACAGGTACTTGTAAATCTGTCATTTTAATTTATAGCTGATCTAATCCATCAGTTTATTTTTAAGGAGAATAAGTTATCAAGTGGACTGGAAATATGATAATGTCACTTTATTCTCTTTTTGTTTACCTCTATATATGACAAATGTATCATGTTCAAAATTATAAACACATATACATTGAAAAAAGACAGTTTTGAGCATTCTGGGTTCATTTCAAGATGTTTGCAGCTGAATGCATACTCAATTTGTCATCTTTCCCAATTATTTATTTATTTACAGTGAGTTGCCTTATTTTCTAAACTTTTCATAAAGAGAAGAACTGGAGTGTTGGTGCTGAATGGGAATGGCCCCTTTGCTTTCATTCATAAAATTCAATACCCCTACTGCAATTTTAAATAGAAACTTTTCTTCCATTTTCTTTGCACTGTTCATTGTGTGACTGGGAAATCAGTGTTTCATAGGATAATGATTTCTTAGAACTCTCCTTCCTCCAAGGAAATAATGAGTGCTGTTGCCAGCTGTAGCATTATTAGTATGGTAGCGTGGTTACAGCTTGATGCTTCCTTCTGGGAAATGTCCCCTTTGATTTCTGAAGGATTCTGTTGGAGATCTGTAAAATTTCCCTTGCAGGCATGGTGTGAGACCTCCACAGGTTTTGTGGAAGGTAAATAGAGGTCCATCAGGGTCTGAACCTGTTTTGAATGCTGCTTACGAATGCGATATCATAATGACTTTTTTCTTTTTCTTTTTTTGCTTTGCAAGCCTGTTTAGATGAGTTTCCTAATGCCACTTCTGCATTGGAGTATCCCATTTTTCAGCCTTGATGAAACTAAATATTGTACCTTTATGGTCCTCAATTCTCATTTTATATCCTAATGTGTTTACAGAAAGAAAGACCAAACCATGAACAAGAATATTGTGTTTTCTCTTACAGACAAAAGCCATTTGAAGAGAACTCAGTAAAAATCTCCTGTATTTTTCTACTTACTGTGCTGTCATTCTCCATCGCTTCTTTCTTCCCATGCCTTCCCAACAACTACCTTTCTTTGTGTGTTGTACTCTGAAGGTTCTGGTGGGATGCAAAATGATATTGTCTCCAGCAAATTATTTTACCCAACCTCAATGAAATGTTACAGCACCGTGCTTTAAATCTCTCAGTGCCTAGAGTGAATGCATTTGCAGATTTCTCCACAGTTACTGAAAAGGAGAATCTTTATGGGAATGATTGGTAAGATCATGCACCCATGGGATAACACATACGATTTTGATGTCCATCTACATGTTAAATAATTTTTTTTTAGGACTGGCCACCAAATCAGAAAATGAAACAAGTAGAGAGATTTTCAGGAACATTCAAGCTATAAGAGAGACATTGGAATGAAAGTAGGCAGTTTGCAGGTCAAACTTCAAGTTCTTTCTTTCCTTTGAAAATGCTGCAAGTATAGCTGAGGGGATTGTTTGTACGTGCACATTTGTAAACTTCTTTCAAGGAGAGTTGTAATGATAAAATTAAGAAGTTGATTAGAAGCAGAATTACATAGGTCCAAAACTCATTACCAGAAGTTTTACTAAAACCAGCTGTGTGTAATATTGATATGAGACAGAACAGAATGGCTTGTTCATAGCAGGCAAAGTTTCACTGCTTAATAACGACTACTTTGGATTCAGTCCAGTGAATAGTTTAACTCTATAAATAATGCAATCTTTCTACAATTTCCTTTCTCAAGATTTGGTCTCCTTAATGATTTCAAACCTGCCCTGTCCCATGGTATTATTACACTGCTTTAAATGGCTGTGAATTGCTGACTTCTGATTGCTATGTGAACTTTTTTCTCTTCTCTCTTTCAAATTGACCCTTCAGTTAAAAGTAAATTGTCAAAAAAGTGAAGAAAAAAGGGTTATACTATCTCTGTGTGGCTCATTCTACTGGAGACAACCACAAAATGAGGCTTCTTTTCAGCTGCAGTATCACTTTATTAATTTCTCTTGGGGATTACTTATTTAACTTCGGTGACTTATTTAATTTCAGTATCTTTCAATGCCAGGGGAATATGCATTTCTATTTCATGCAGTCAAGAGAGTGGAGAAGGTGTAGAGATGACTGGCTCCACTAGTTGAAGGAAGACAGGTTCTGGATATGCACCTTCATGTCAGGTATTGCCCATAAGAATGTCTCCCTACATGTGAAGTTTTTGGACATTCTTCTGTGAAAGGTGGAAGTCTTTTTCTCTGGTCATACTTGGTCTTCTCTGTACAAAACATTTACCATATCCTCAGAGCACATGGTTGCAAATCAGGAATCATAAACCTCCAGTTCCTTAGGGTTTTAGAAAAAATGATGACCCTGCATTTTGGGTTTGAATCTATGTGGTTTGTATAGTGTTATTTCAAATTTTTCTATGAGTGAAGGATGAAAGGTTTTGAAGACTTGAGGCAATGGAACTGAATTTCAAGTGCTGGAAAGTTACTTGCTTCAGCAACCTCCATCTGGCATCAGTGGTGAGGTCAGAGACCCAAACTCTTCAGGAGGACAGGCAATGGGCAGTGGATTTATTCTGTTACCACTGCCAGCTGTGTGCAAATATAGTGGAAATAGTGGCTGCATCAGGTCTGCCAGCTTTCCCGATTTTATTGCAGGGCTCACTGCTGTTTCCCTTACTCCATCTCAACAACTATAGTCCCATGATTGCATAAGAATTTTGGCCTTTATTAAGTAAGAAGGAATTTCTAAACCCCAGGTTAGAGAGGGAAAGCATGAAAAAGTGAGACTACAAATCATATGTATGAGATACTCAGAGTTAGATGAGAATAATTTTTTTTTTTTTGCTGCTACTTGCTAATTTTGGAAGCGTCCTCAAGATTTACTCACTTAGCACGTAAAGCCAATTTAAAAATTACATTTTTCCTGTAGTTTCAGCCTATATTCATAACTAACTGTAATACAGATTCTATAATCTACCTTACAAAGTTAATTTAAAAGTCCCTAATCTGCTTCACTCTCTAGATAGCACATCAGAAAATGAAAGTTTTGAGATTTTTTTTGCCCCTCAGCTATCCTAATTAAAATTACTTACCACATACATGGTCTACCTCCTATCATGCTCTGTCTTGTGGCTGAGATAGAATCAATTTTAATTACAAATGAACTCTTTGTATTTTATCCTCTCTGTAGAATCCACAATAGAGATGACAGGAAATAAGAATTTGACTGAAATAACAAAGTTGAACCAAGTAGTTTTACTGTTTGTTTGAGTCCCAACAGTAGAAAGTGTGAGGAAAAAAACCCCGACAAATCACCATAGAAGAACTCTTGATGCTTTTTATAACTTCATTGTTCTCTATGATTTACATTCTTCAGATGCTGAATTCAGAAATGTAAATGATGAAGCACAGATTTTTATCTTGAACACCAACACAACAGTTTCACTGGCTTTTTAGAGGAAATCTTTCCTTTTAAAGACGCATAGATATCTTCATATCAAAGAAACAATCTCACATCTAATTGGAAAGATTTTATGCTTGTGATCTATTTACTGAAAAATGCAACATTATTTTATGGGCAGTGCTTGTTCTTTTGCACCATCTTTTCCCATCCCAATCCATCCCAGCCTATATCTCATCCCACCCTATCCCTAAATGAAACATTATATATTTTCAAAAAAAGAGAAAACATTCTAAAGCTGAAATCTAGCACATTAAATTTGCCTGTTCTAATAAGTGCTGTGTAAAATTTGGTGAAAACTGTCCTTAAATAATCTTTTTTGAATTCATTCCATGAACAATTTTTTTGCAGCTTTTAATCTTTGTTTTTCCCATGCTAACTTTTATCTCTTATATTATTTCTCAAATGTGCACACATGATTCTTGTAATGATTTATTCATTTGCAGAAAACTACAGAAGTATATAATCATGTCTATTTGGGCCAGACATTCCTAAAACAATTGTCGTAGGCATATCCTGAACACCCAGTATACAAAAACACGCTCAATCTGCAAGTGATTACTAGAGATGATTGCAAGCAATAAAAGGTTGTTTTTACATATCTTCGTATCTCATTTCTGTCTCTCTGAAGCAGTCAGAATTACACCAGTAATTATCCGAAGAGTGCAACTGGCTGACAGCACTTTTGGGAAGATCTTCCCTGTAGTTTGCTTTTAGGTGGATGACCACCAGCTCTTGGTGTTGCAGAGCACAGAGAAATACAGTCTATGGAACAAATACTACTAGAACGTACTTCTAACTATACTTTCTACATTTGCTAATACATTTCTTCTGTACCCCATAATAAAATCTGAGATATTGGAAGAAGGTAGCAGGTTGACCATTGTCCATGGATAGATGGGTGTCTGATTCTTAGAGTAGAGAAATAGCTCAGGATAGAAGCGTGTTGAAGAAACTCTAAGTTACTAATGATTTTAAGTTGGTTCTTAGCCAGATTTTGGCGTAGTTTTTGAGTAAAAATATGACCACCAGCAGTGGTGAGATTCCTTGCTTCTTTTGTTAATTCGCGCAGTAGGAGCACTAGCCACAGAATCCACCTTTCTCTGAACCTCACAAGCAGACATTTTTTGCATGAATACAATCAAAACCAGAGTTGGAGGTCTCACAAATGAAGTTCAAATCCACTCATGTAACTTCCAACATATTTCTTCTTGTAGTGGGGTCAGAAACTCTAAAGAGGTCCCTCCTGAAACGTGTGTCAGCAAAATGCATGGACATTCACTTATTTTCCCTGTTAAACATTCAAAAACTGTTGAAAAACTGTGGCTTGAAGGACCACACAGTATTGTTTACTGATGTACTCCAGATACAGCTCTACTCTAAAATACAAATAAATCGACTGGCTTTCAAGCAGACAGATGTTACAAATAACGAACACAGGGGGTTAAAGAAATCACACCTTCAAGTTCTTTCGTATAAGCACGAGGAAAAGAAATGTATTCTTGTTATCATAATAAAATTAAGTATCATTTATACTCACAAGAGTCTAGGCATTTGCTATTTAGGAAAGAAATGCCTGGCATCGTTATGTAGCTTACCTTAACAGGCTTGCCCCACACTTTTTAAAATGGCACTTCTTCCAAGTAAGTATCACGGTGTTTACAAAGGCAACCCAAGGCCATATTGAAGTCTCATTGAGAGTGATGTCAATCTAGGAGAAATTCATCAATCAAATTTAACCTTATCGCTATTTTCTGTTGCATGGTTGGATTTTCCATGAAACCATGGAAGTACTATTTGATTTTAGGAGTTTAGGTTGTGGGGCTTGAATGCAT
Source organism: Melanocharis versteri (assembly GCA_013397845.1). NCBI lineage: Eukaryota > Metazoa > Chordata > Aves > Passeriformes > Melanocharitidae > Melanocharis > Melanocharis versteri. The sequence continues at coordinate 1,280,808 of VZTG01001876.1, read as the reverse complement.
TGTGCTGCAGTGTCTTTTACAAAATTAAGCCTAGGAGAAATAAAGAGGAAAAATCATCTAACATGTTGTATCCCTTCCAATATCAGGCTCACTGAATGAAAAGAATCTCAATTTTGTCAATTCAGTTATGAGGTGCTTTTGCACTATGAATACATGTAGATGAAACCTGAAGGCCGTTACAACAGTGTAAATAATTCCTACAACAAGTTTAGAGGTCTATTTTTAATTAGCCAGACACTTTCAGAGGTGATTAGTAAATGGGATAAAAGAGAGATACGTTCAAGTTTGACTCAAAATTGGAATTAATAATGAATGTAAATATCTTGAGACTCAAAAATAGTTGGCTAATGAAAGCAAGGTATATACAAATATTTGATGAGATTTATTTGAAATTTACAGGTCACTTTTTCAGTATTAAGTGTTTGGATTCTACAAATGAGAAAGCAACAGTTTACCCATCTGGATCAATGGATTGGAAACCATTGGGATGCTTTTAGGTCTGGCTGGAACTCACTCATTTTGTAAGGAGAAAATATCTTATGAATACTGAGGGCTTTCTTCAGGCTCCCACACCTCAGCTGCAGATGCAGTCTTTCACAGATGAAGGAATTGCCTGGGAAATTATCTTAAGGACCATTGGAACAAATAATTCTGGCTGTGTGTCCAGACACCCACAGACAAGTGTAGAAACAACCCAGGAAAATAATGCCTTGGGAAGTGCTCTGCCAGAATGTGCTGGTCTACTTGTAGAGATCCCAGTACCTGGTTAATAGTTTGTTCACAGGCATAACCAGAGGAGGATTTAGGAACATTGCAACAGAGGGTATAGGCACAGACTTACTGCCTATACTATTAAAAGAGGTGTGGTATCACAGCAGGAGTTGCTGCAGAAAAAGCTGATTTCTTTCCTCATCTTGAAAATCATAGTAAAATATGTCCAGAAAAATGGTTGTTAAAATATTGAACTCCTGCCCTACAAGCTATTTCAGAGAAACATTGTTTTGTAACTTGCTCACATTTTGTTTTTCTCAGAAATTCATGGGAGATGTGACAACCTGTGTTAGAACTAAATTGCAACACAAAAAATAAAATGGCTATTCAAGCTAATAGAGGAATCCAGCAGTAATTCAGAAGATGTGTAAAAGTTTTTTAGATAAATAATTTGAATTAGATTACCGGTGACTGGAGAAAGTATTTCAAGGGTTTCCATCTGTATTTGGGTGACTAAGGCCAGTGATAGTCACTTACCAGCACTGTGGATATAGTTTTAGGATTTAAAATGTGACTTTTCAGTGTTAACAAGGCAGTAGGGAAGACTGGGGTCTGTACTGATGCATAGCTGACAGAAAAGATATTTATCCCCATGTTTTCCTGGGTTGATGTAGTCTTAAAAGTTGTTCTTATGTGAAGACTGGGAATCATGCACTGGGTGCTATGAGACTCTAATGCATCATATACTTTGTCTCTTACTGCAGTGCTTTCAGCACCACTTAAGATTGCACTTAGAAACCAGACTGAACATACTTCATAAAAATTAACTATTCCCATCAATGAATGTCGTCTTCCCAATATTTTTAAAGCAAGAGTTTTCTTCCTTTCAGTAGCCTTTTCCCAAGCAATAACTATCATCCTAATTGGTTGTAATTTATACCCTTATAATTAGGAAATTCAGGGAATGAAAGCTAAGAGACAACCACAAGACCTGCTGAATCTGAATCCCATATGTAATGGTGGGTAAATGCTTCCACATATCTGCAGAGCTCTGCTTACACACTTCTCCTCCCTGCTCTAGATATAAAGGATTTGGCTTTAAAAGAGCTAAGTCTGTGAGTAGTAGGTGCACCACAGAAGAGTTCGAAATGCCTGCTGCTTGTCACCACAGTAATTCTTGTGATGACAAAAATGCCCTTCAGATGAATTTGTTCTGCCTCCAACAAAAAGAAAACTGTGCAAGAGTTGCCAAAATGCAACTCCCTTTCATGAAGAATATGTTTCAAGGAGCTTTCCAGAAATATTAAGGAGTTTGAAGATAAGACTGTCACTGGAGAAGAGATAACTACATAATTATTAAGAAGAAGCAATTACCAGTCACTGCTGCTCCAAGAGAAATTGAATTATTTTGAAAGAAGCTAATAAGAAAGGGTGTGGAAGATATTTCTAAAATATCAGAAAATGAGAAAATATATGTTAAGATGGTATGAGGACAAAGGGATCAGTTAGGCAGATGTGGGAGATGATTTGGTCAAAAGAATAACATTTTTAGTATTTCAAGTGAAAAATCTACTATTACTTTATGTAATCTCCAGGTTGACAGTGGGCATTTGCATGTGTATGCATATAGAAAAATGATAAAATTTAGTAAAATGTGACACTTCACATACCAAAAAGTGTTGTAGCCAAGAACATTCTTGATTTCAAGGACAAGAGCTCAGTTAGACATGAACTGGAGTAGCCTGACTGCCTTCCAAGGAGATCCATGGTTCTGTACCCCTGATAATCTGTTGCACACGTCATGGGGTCAAAAGCGACCATCTGCATATTTTTCCTTCTGGCTCATATCTTGTTTACACTGCTGAGAGCCCTGATTTTTTACTTTCTCTTTGGGCACTTACACTTCATGATTGCCTTTCCTTTCCCATACCTAACTGATATTTAAGCTATTAGCAAAATATTTGAACCATGATTATAAGCCATTAACTTCCTATGATGAAGATGTATATATGAGAATGCATTATCTTATTAGATAAAAGAATTACCAGGTAGTGCACAAGTTTCCCTTCAACCAGTAGATTACACCTAAAGTCCTCTGAACTTCTGGCCCTGTCATGTTCGATCAGCAGACAGCTTTTGGTTTGTTCAGAATCATCATGCTGCTGTTTCTGGAGGAGTTTGAAATCAGGAAGAGCCCTTGTAGAATTATTTTGAATTTACAATAAAGATCCTTAATAATGATTCTTTTTAAAACACTGGTGCAGTTATAAGCTAGCTGTGTAGTTGTTGATCTTGTCTGCCTTTCAGGCTGCTGTTGGCCACTGTGATTTTACAAGATTTTACAAGATGTGGGTGTAAGATTTTGCCTCTGGGCCAAAAGTAAGAGCCTGCATAACAAACTTGTATCCTTGAGCCTTACTGTAACTATGGAGACTGGGAAAGGAAAGAGCTATCTTCAAGGACTTCTGAGCAGGAGAAGGGTCATGGCTGGAGAAAAAGGCCAAACAACTCTGCACTCAATAAAGTGGAGCAGGAAACCGCAGCATGACTCATTTCTTATGCGTAATGTATCATCAGAGCTCTCCCGTTACAGTTCACTGGTGGAAATGAAGTTCATCTTTCTCTGGCTTTCAGGAAACTGCTGAGAGAAAACTCCTTCAGGCAAGCCACAGCTCCAGTGCTGGGTGTTTTGCAAGCAGAAGGGCAATACTGATACCTGACTGCTGGTTACTTTGCATTATCTTACCCCCACCCTGAAGTTTTGAGTTCTCTTCAAACCACCTTTGCTTGGTGAGAACTTCAGTATCCTGGTATCCTCAGTGTGGAAGCACTAGTATTGGATCAACTCCTTCTTATTCTCCACAATAATAATGTGAACAGCAAGCAAAACAACTCTGATAATGCAAATAAGCTAAAACAATGAAGTTTTTCAATGTGGTTTTTTTTTTTTTTTTGGCAACGATTGGCAGTTAAACCAGGTCTTGAAAGCAAACCAACTTAGATTCTGTTCCTATTCTGGTTTAATAACTGTTTTTGTGGGACTGTGATACAGGACTCTCAATGAGCTTCACAGCAAAACAAAGCGATTGTGTTTTCAAGTTTCCTGCAGGATTTTAGATTGGGGATAAAAAGCACCGAGGACTTATTGAGAATGCCCAGTGATTTGGGGAGATAAAACAGGGAGTAGAGACACACAGACAGACATGGGCAATGCTGACCTAGAGCCATCTTGCTTTTTTGTTCTGAAACAAAATGTCCACAACAGAAGACTCCTGTCCTGAAATATTAAACCATGGAGCTACAGGCTGTATTTTAAAACTGTTTTTGTTTTCATAAAAAGCTACATTAATAATATCTTGGCATGGTACTGAGCACCATCAATTGTGTAAAATTCTGTTGCCTGCTGTTCTCTTCTATCATTAATAATACATCCTAAGGTGGGAATGAGAACAGTCTTGCAATGCTAGCTGATAAGATAGCTGAAAATGCTTCTTTCATTCCAACTAAGATGATAAAAATAAGGAGGAATCTTTCAGGCTGTAGATGACAGATTCAAAACTGAACTTGGAGCATCTAACCCTGCTCAAAGTCGTGGAACTTCACTGCCTTGGAGGAAACAGAAACGGAACTGAGATTTAAAAAAAAAAAAGGAAAAAACCTCCACCCTGGAGACAGTTATATGCCCCAAGCTCTAAGTTTAGCCTTGAAAATACCAGCATGATTTTCTCTATGCTCTAATGATCAGTCAGTGTACTGTAAATTAAGCCTGTGCAATTGAAAAAACCAATTTTTTTAGTCTACTTTTTTCTCCTTGGTTTTTGAAGGCTTTATCCTTCCCGTCTCCTGAAAATGTTGCCTTTATCCTGACCTGAAAATTAAAAAGAAATGTTCCTAGAAATCCTATTGTTCTTCCAGGCATGTTGTTTTTGAGAATTGTGCCTATAAAAACAATAGTGATGTGCTCTTTCTTAGGAGTTTGGTCAAGAACTCCAAATTTGAGCCTATGGACAAGATCATAAATTTCATGCTTTCCAAATCAATCATCTTGGAAATCAGTTTTTCATTCAAATTTATCTTGTTCCGATGTAGCATTAGACTTTTGTTCTGTCTTTCTGCAGTGAAAGCACGTGTGTTTTTTGCTATAGAAGAAATTTATTGTTTGCTTACTCTTATTCTGCTTTTCTCTTGCAGAGGGCAGTTCAGGTAGACCTGGGAGGACTGGAATGCTATTTTTCATGTTATTGTAACAGAGAGGAGGCAGCTGACAATTTCAAATGAAGTTCTGGATCTGTCCCTCGCACATCCCTTTATAGCTAGGGAGGCCAGCAAGCTACTTTGAAAGTAAATAAAGATATGTTGTTTCAACTCTTCAACCTGAGGAATAATTTGGCACGAGAAAAACATCTGGACTGGTCATGAACAAAAGAATTCAAAAAATTTGGAAAGGGCTTCCAGTCACAGAAACACTGAGGTTCTGAAACAGCCTTCCTATGCAACCAGTTAGATTTGCTGGGGGCTTTTTTGCATTATCTTGTTTTCAGATTATAGTTTGATAATTCTGAATGGGATTGTAAAGTGTGGTTGCCAGCTTCTGCAGATAAACAGAATTATTTACTTTGATATCTATTCCTAACATATTTGGTAATCGGATTTCAAAAGAGAAGAGAACAGATTCCTGCTCTGATTCTGTTTTGTTTCTTTAGTCCAGAAAATTTCTTGTTGAAACACTAATAGACAGAAATTATATTTTCTTGGTAACCAAATAGTTTTCATGAACGTTTTGACGCTAACAACGAATACTACGGAACCAAATATAATTTATGAAATGCAGATTTGAAAAGGATTTTTGCAAAGTAGTTTGCTGCTATGCTTAGAAAATATTTTGGTTATGTGTTACTGTCAAATAGATCTGCTTATATGGTAGCGGTTCAGAAGTCACTGAAACTTCTTGTCAAAGTATACAGTAAAATAAAGAACTCCTTCTTCTGGGAAAGAAAAATGGTTAGTAAGAGTTAGAGTGTGGGGTCACAAGCACTGTGAGCCAATCTAAATGCAGGTTACCACCCAGAGGGGCCTTCCTGTTCTCCCTGGGACTGTTTTTCTACCCACCTTCTCCCTAGTGTTTGAACTCCTATATTTGTAATTTTTTAAGTTCGATTGGGAATTTAAAGTAAAACATGATATTGTAAGACAAGAAGAATCTTTGGAAAGATAGCAAGACCCTGAGATAGAGAGCACTTTCTTGTTTTCTGATAGATTATGAAGTGCCAATATTAGCTGTAAACTGCATGTGGCGGTAGCTGTGTCTGCGGGTGCCACATGCAGCTCCAGCAGCGCATAGGGAGAGAGTGTGGTGGGAAGTATTCCTCCATGTCACACAACAAGGGGAGCACTGGCTGCAGTGACACTCCTATTTCCCTTTGATTTCTCAGCTGTACTTCATCCTTCTGGGTAGAATAATCACTACTGACTGACAACGTGGCCTGGCATACCCTTTACACTGTATTTAGAGTGTTGTTGTGTTCAGCTACAAACTGGACAGAATTCCCTCTTTCCTTCTTCATCTGCTATGCCATAATCCCACAGATTTGATTTTTCCAGGTAGCAAGGAAGAAGATGACACTAGGAAGAGACCAGAACAGTGTCTTGTTTCATTTTCCAAGGTGATGGCTAGACCAGCATATGATGAAGTGAAACAGAGTGCTCTGCAACTCTGATCAAAGCTTCCATCCTGATCTCTTCAAGCTGCCTTGTTTTTGGGACTTGTCTAGTTTCTGGTGGCTCCTCTGTGTTGCTGTGCATACCAGTCCCAGCATTTGTCTGCTTCCTGAGACAGTAGTTTCCCTCAGTTCTCTCATTTTATCTGCTCTCAACTTTAAATGATCTTTTCAACTTTTCTGAAAAGCTAAACTGTAAACCACATGTACCTAGTCTTCAAATGGCAGATGATTTCCTAGATAAATAAAAAAAGCTCCCAGAGATCTAATAAATATGTTTTTCAACGCCCATGGCCATTCTTTGGGTATTTATCATTGTCTACAGATTTATCATATCTACAGATTCTTACAGGTTTGAAAGAAGAACACTTAAATATTATTTCTCACTGGTCATTAATTCCACTCTCTAGTTTTGTCTGATACTGCAATAACACTCTCTTACTGGCATTCTTAAAATCATTGTCTCCTTTCCACTGTTATCTGCATTCTGCTGCTTTTTTTAAAGTGCTTTTTGTATCCTTCAGACTCTTTGTGCTACACTAGAAGATATTTTACGGAGGGATCATTTCCTGTGATAAGTTCAAAATGCTCCATTTTTATGTGCAATGTCTTGAGTGGTGGATAAATTTTCTGAGTCATGGCATGTTTATTCCTCTGTTCTTCTAGGAGATTTGATACTTGACAAATCCGTGCCTTTGGGCAGTTTATTATGCATTAGATGATCGATTACACAGTCAGAACTCAACAGTGGAGCAAGGTCAGCAGGGGACCATCAAGGCAGTTATGGGCTGGAGCACATGGCATTTGAGGAGAGATGGAGAGAATTGGTTTATTGTGTGTGAAAAAGACTAAGAGAGGATCTTATGACTGTCCTCAACATCAATTAAGTGGATGCCGACAAAATGCAGCTACATGCTTCTAGTAGGCCACAATGACAGGACAAGGGGCAACAGGTAAAAGTTGCAACTCAGGAAATTTGTAGTAGGTGTTAGGAAAGAATTTTTTCACTCTGAGGGTAGTCAGACACTGGAAAATATTGCCTGAAGAGGCTGTGAAATTTCCATATTTCAAGATTGTAAAAATTCAACTGAACAAGAGCCTGAGCAACCTGACATATCTTCAAAGGTGGATCTGATTCTGAAATACCTGTTTGGAGTGGAGGATTGGACTGAATGACCTCCAGAGGTCCCTTCTTGTATAATTCTCTGTTTCTATGATTACACATACTGTCATAAATAGCAGGCTACACATCGATAGGTCACCTATATCAATGTTTTAACATGATACTTCTTATTTTAGAGAACTCTGGTTCAACACGATTCAACATGCAAATGATTTACATATCCTGTTGAATATGGCCCTAAACCATTAAAGCTATTTAGCATTTTGCTTTCTTCTTTCTTGTGCTTTGTCACTAGGGAAGCCTGAAAGCATTATTTTCATAGAAGACACAAAAGAGAAAAGAAAATGATGCAAATCCTGAGAAATGCAATCAGTAGCTTCTGGCTGTTAGAAGATTTTATAGAAGGCTTACTTTCAACTATTATGTCCTGTCTCAGTCTACAGCTATTGTAGCTCTTCAACGTGCTAAGATAATTCTGGAAATACAGATGGATGCCAACTGGATGTTTTTATGCCATTATTTTCTAGCATATTCCATGTTGATGACCTAGTAGGTTCCCTATCTGGTGTTTCCCCATCTGGTGTTTCCCCAGCTTTTGTAAAATTTAAAAAATTTAAAATTTTTGTCTGCAACAATTTCACATCTTTCAGTTTGTTATGATCAAAATCTTGCTTATGTGCGAAGACAAATCACACCTTGTACACAGTAAAGCAAAAAATTTATTGTTAGTCTTGAATTTATTCAAGACTATTATTTACTATTTATTGTTAGTCTTGTTGAAATCTAAAGGGTCAAATCCTTATCAATGCATATCTAATTGTTACAGGAAAAGAAGGAATAATAATGCAGTTAAAATTGGTATATGCACACTTCATGGTTTCCAGCTTCCTTCCAGTTCTTTAATCCTCCCCTAGTTTTTTAAAAAAACTTTTAAAAAATCAATGTTTTCCACGGATAGAACTCTTCAGGTGAATAATTTTTTAATTCTGACTTCAAAACATCCAGATTTGTTTTTGACACGTATGATTTTAGTAGAGGAGAGATGGGTGTCATTTACCAGATACTATAGTTCCGTTTTGTTTATAACATTCCCCTCCAATAATACCACCCAAAAATCGAGACCCTGGTTTCCAGCTGATACTATGAAGTTCCAGTGTGGCTTGGAAAACCTGGAAACCAGTATCTGTGGAAAGGCCAAAACCTTATCATTGGCAAGTTTATTCATGGGATGAGCGAACCATTTTGAGTCCAAGGGAAAAGGTAGATGATCTCTATAAGTGGCTTTTTAGTGGACTTCATAGTTAGAGATTTCTCATTAAGCTAGCCTGGGAAAGTGATAAAAGTGATAAAGAAGAATGACCCTGTGAGGAGGGAAAGTGGATTTTAGAAACAGCCACTGATAAACCCTACAGCAATATATGCAAGCGCCCTCTTCCCTTGCAGACTTTTTAACAAGGGTGTAGTGTGAATCTGTATTTTGTTTTTTAATTGTACAGAGGCTCTAAAGTATTCAGTCCAAATAAGCAAATATTTAGGAGACTGTGAGGCTGAAATTGAAATTTATTCTGGTCAAGTCTACAGAAATGAATGACCATGAAAGCCAATGCAGCTAAATAAAAGAAGCTTTCTCATGGGGAAGGAGTATTCGGAAGGGATAAATATTATTAAAATCAAAACATGAAAACCTAGACTTGTGGACATAAAAGCGGGACTGAATATTTTGATCAAACCAGACAAACATTTCTTCACTTCACAGTAAGCTTCTTTATTCAGCAATTAGAGCCTCTTCTTCCACTTCCTAAATGAGATAGCATTTCTTAATAGCATATTCTTATCTTATATGAGTATGCATAATGAACTGTTAAACAATGGGATTTAGGAATGCTAGTTTCTTCCGTGATTTACATTACTCTACAAAGGATTGCTATTGACTTAAAAATGTTAGTTTCAAGCTTTCAATTGATGATTTTATGTTTTCTAAGGTGGAATCAATCCATTTGTTTGATTTAGCCTCATCAGTTGTTTCTTTATTTTTTGCCTCTGGACTTTTACGAATGCGTGTTATTTGATTCTTTCATATAATTATGCTTGTTGAATACCTCCTTGATATGTTTTCCAGAGATTGTGTTATGCTTCAGTTCTCAATGAATTAGCAAGGGAACGAAATTCATTAAAGTCTATCCAGAGGCTTTCATCTAGGACCAGCTAGTTGTTGATTTGAAATCATGTGTCCAGCATTTGCTCTTGTTTATATTTGTTCAACCTTGCTGAAGTTGATATGGTTGTGCCAGTATAATTAAGGAGAACATTTGCCCAGAGAACATTTGCCCAAAGAACATTCCTTAAAACGGTGACCTGACTTGTAAAAGCAACTTATTGATGTTATCATGAAAAAGTGATCTGTGGAGCTGAGTTCTATATCAAAAATGGCTGAAGATCAACTGTTAACCCAGAAGACTCCTGTATGGAAGTGGGTGTTCCAGAGTCTCTACAGGATGGGAGACTGGCCATTTTCACTCTTGCATATAAATGGACAAATCATGAACCTTCTGACTCGATCATGTGGCATGGAAGTAATGTATGCCTAAAACTCACTCTTGTTTCCCATTGCAGAGTTGCGATCTGCACAGCAGGGGCCAGGAATATGATGCACTTCATTAGTATAGGGACATAACGCCCAATTGCATCGTGTGTCATGTTCTGGTTGGTTGACTATTTTGTTATGAGTCCTCCCGGTTTCTATCATCTGATCTTAAAATTACACATCTCCTGGAAAAGAGAAGGGGCTTTCTTACACTTCAAAGCAGGCATTCGTGCCAATGAATGGTATTCATCTTGCTTGACATGCAGAAAGCAAATTGGTTTATAATTTGGCTCTGACTTCAGCTTTCAGCATTCAACAAAGTTCCCTTTTACAGAGGCTGAGGTTACCTTCCTGCACTCAACCCTGCCATACTGTGGAGTTGGAATAGGCAATCTTTCTGCTGTTAATGTGGGTTTATAATGCTGCATTCAGATCTATGACAAATGCACCTTTAATTGAATATGCTGTTACTGTTAATGGATTTACTACTGCTTAGAGCAGACCTGAATTTGGCTTCTCTGTAAGGAAGGACATTTCAAGCCCATTGATGCACTTATTTCTACCTTTATTGTGCCAAGTGTCAGTGACATTTTTCCCCGTTTCACTGCAAGACCTGAAACTGATGTTTAACTTGTGGAAAAGCAGCCTTACAGTTGTTGCTGCTTCAAATGATGCTCTTTCCCCTGAATAAAATAAATAAATAAATAAATAAATAAATAAATAAGAATTCTCTTTATTTATCTATTTATTCACGTTGATTCATTCAAGGTACTTACCTTGGTAACTAGTAAAATCTTTGGTTGGAACTCAGTTTCTAAATGGCTAAGGAAAACCCTGGAGGCACATTATACTCTGTGCAAAGACTGTACTTAGTGCTGTTCAAGTATCAGAATTTGTTTAAAATGTTCTTGTGAAAGTTACTTTTTGCAATTTGTGTTTAGTAAGTTTTAATTTGTTGTAATTGTTCCATCCTTTCCCAATATCAGTCCCCCAGAATACGAATGTTTTATTCCAACATGGTCTGTAAAAACACCAAGACTGTTGGAAGTTTTCAGGGAGAGGCTACAGTTCCCATAAAATTTCATAAAGAAGGAGAATTAGGTAAGGGAAATAAACTGGAAGCTTTGAAAAGTGATGTAGTCAATGAGAGATTGCTACAGCAGTCCAGAAACAAAGCTAGAAGGAAAAATAACTGTTCACTGGTACATCACATGATGTTGGAAAAAGCTATAGCATATATTGGTCTCCCCTCCTTGATGCTACCTTTACTGGGGTTACATAGAGGAGTACCTGGCAGTGCAATCAATCAATGGTGCCTCTGGCAGTACCATGTAGCCTTCTTTAATCAGTTCCTGTTTGCTGATCAGAAGGTGGGTTTCCTCTTGTTGAAGCAGGAAGTGCCATTTCCAAATACACCTGTGCTCACTCCTGGAAGTCCTTGGTTCCCATTAACTACGAAAGGAATTCCAGATGCAAGAATTTGCTAGACAAAGCCTAAAATCTTGCCAAAAACATGCTGGAGCAAATTTTCAAAGCTTTATGTAATATTTCGTGTCTGGTAGTTTTTGTAGTTCAGCTTAAAACAAGGATAGATGTGTAGGATTTCCCATGATCCTCTCAGTATGGTTTTTTTTTAATTAATTAAAAATAAAAGGAAAAGAGCTCTGGGATATCAAAAGGCTACTAAATTAATTGCCTGAGCTGTAGTCACTGTTGCTGGGAGTTTTGCTTCTACTGAACAACCCTATTGTTTGTGATTCCAAAAGCTCAGTGCAATTAAGCGTTTTGCAAAATGTCTCTTCCTTTTCCATGTTCTTTATTTTTTTAATGACTTTTCCCCTTTTCATTTAAACTGAAATGGCTCTGTTTATGAGTTGAGAGAAAGTTTTAATGGCAGCGTAACGACAGCCCCCAGCGTGTTAGCGAGAGTAGGCACTCCCTTCCTTCTCATAAATAGGAACCATTTTATAAATGGAAACCCTTTTGCCTACTGCTTGAGCAGTGCCTCTGAAAGCATTTACTTCTAAGACATTTATATGGATCAAGTGTTCCTGAAACCGTTGAAAATTTATTCCTTTACATGTTCTGATGATTTTTCTTTTGAAGTGGCATTTTCTCTTGTACAGCTGGGAATAACATGGTATTTTAGTTCAAGAGAATAACACGTTTTTTGCTTCGTGCCATCAACTAGGTTTGAAAGAAATTCAATGAATGCTTTCAGTTTCTGATGTCAGGCCTTTTGATGAATGAATTTCTAAGACATTTACATACTGAATATGTGAAAGGGAAAACAAAAACTATACTGGAGTGTGAGATGTGACAATATAAGCTGTCCTAACACCAGAAGTTAGGGAAAATATCTATTCATTAAAATCTTTCATTTTGGTATGAATCCTTTGACATGAAGTCTTCATGGTGAAGTGAATGGACTGCAGTTAAAATTCTTAGTTGATTTCAGAGTTCTCAGAGGCCTGAGTAGTGAACATGTGTTTTGTGTTAAATATTCACAGAAATATGTGCTCCAATAAAATGAAACTTTAAGCCACCCAGTGAAAAAATGAAAATCTGAATGAGGAAATTAGGAAAATAAGGTGAAATGGTTTGAATGCACGATATCAACTACTCTCAGCCACAAGAATTTTAATCACTGTAAAAACATAAAAGAGTTCTTAACTGGAAAGTGTGTGGCAGAAGACTTACCTATGTTTACCTGAGGTAGTCCTATGATTGCAATTGTCATGTACAACAACAAGAACCAAGGAATTTTAAATTAATGTTTTTTATCCCAATGGCTTTTGCCATTGGTTTGATGCAAAAATAGGAGTTAATTTTTGGATTTCAGATACCTGCTTGTATTTTTATTGTTGAGGGATCAGTTAATGGCTTACTTAGGTATGGTCCTTGCATCTCCAACATTAAAATGTGCCAGTACTTAAAATTTGAAAAAAATACTACATTTGACTGCCCTGTTCCTAGCTTGTTTGTTACTAATTGTCAACTTTAATGTGTTTTTCAGCATGGAAATGGCAGCAACAGTTCTTTTGTTTCTACAGCCCTGGTTAGTTACAAGTAACAAAAGTTCCTATACCTCAGTCCAAAGTATTATGTAAAATATCTTCCTATAGGCATGAAAGGACAAACATTTTAACAACGGGATTCTGGTTTTACCTGGATTTACACAGATTAGTTTTTTTTTTTTATCTACAAGGAAATAAATTATTAGTGAGAGTCTCTGAACTTCATAGGATTCTTGTAGCATATTTGGAAAGTGAAAAATCTTGCCACTCACAGGGGAGAAAATATTCCTTTGCATGACTCTATGATGGAGTTGATTTAGTAATGGAAAATCATAATAACCTCCTCTGAACTCTGAACTGTTATTATGGAACAGAGGGATATAATTTAAAAAAAAAGAAGTAATGCCTTTGCCTAATTAAAACCTTATTCTTTAACTGGATTAGATTAATTTTTTTCTTCAAGTCCTTTACTTGAAATTGAATTCCATAGAATATGGAAAATCAACTTTCCTTTCTCATTGATCCTTTATTTTGTGTGCTGTGATTTGAATGCTGTCACTGATGGAAGAAATTGTAAGCCAACTAGTAGTTTAAAATCTGAGCATTCCTTGTGAACCCCTTATTTTATCATGGCAATTCCCTTTCCCATGTCCATTCCAAATGAAATTCCATTCTTACATTCTTCTGAACAGGGTTTTTTAGCTGTTTAAAAAATGTGCATTCGCAAAGTAATCTTGCGTAAAGTCTCTGTGGTATTTTCAGCATTTCCGATTCTTCTGCCACAAACCTTTTTCAAGTTGAATTTCATGTGTGCACAAAATAAGCAAGGGTCGCAGCTTAGGAAAGATGCAGTAATAGAAAAAGATTGTTGATATAAGAAGAAATGTTTCTTTAACAAAGTATCTACAAACTACACAATTTAGTGCTTCTAACTACCATTGATGGAAAAGTGACTGATGCGTCTTACATAGCTCAATAAACAGCCACCACCAGATTTGCTTCTATCTATAGCTGTGACTTCTGCATAAAAATTACGACAGCTGAAGATGACAGAATGCACATTTTTGATATAATGCCTGTGTTTTCAAAGCATGGTCAGAGTGGCCATTCTCTAGTAATTTTTGTACAGGATTAGTTTTTGGAAATATGACTGAAATATGACTTGTATCACGATTATATTTTTTGTTCTTTCATCTTTATGCCATCTGGTCCAATGGTCATCATTGAAGAATGAGTACATGAACATTTTAGAATGCTATTACCAAAAGGCTGATAGATGATAAAACAGAGGCAAAAAGGGCAAATAAGGAAAATATACTCCCTGGAGGTTGGTGGGGAGATCCATGAGTAAGAGTAGACAAAGAAATCCAAGATTCAGCTGCCTGCGATATTTGAAAAAATTAATTTTCCCTTGTATTTCTAACATAAAGCTATTGCTGTCTGCCCTGCGAGCTGTGGTGGTGCTGGTACTGTTTGGCTGGTAAAGAGAAAGGCTGAGGAACTCTTACATGGTTCTCTTCTCGTTTTGTGTGAGATCTAACTTTGGTGGTTTTTATGGTTATTGCCAAACTGTTCATTTTAAATTTCTTCAAACTTGTGTACTTACATGTATTTGGCATCCCACGTGCACTCTTCCTCCAAAACCTGGGGAGAACTGCAGTTGTTTTTAATTAGGAATTACTGAATATGGGGATTAAAATTGTTCTGAAAAATGGTTCTACATCTAAATCTAACAATAAGGCAGTAAGAATTTGCTGGCTCTGATTCCAAGCTGTCCCTCTAACCACATTCAGCATGGGGTAATATTACTGTTGACATTAAAGGTCTGACTGGTTCTGTATTGATTGTTAGTGTAGTACTTCTGGCTATTTATTAATGTCACAATTGGTGACATCACTCTTGGTGTTTCTTCCTTCTATTATTTTCAGCAGGTGTGGAAACACAAATGAATTTATTTCTGATAATGGAACACAAATTCTCTTTACAGAAAGGGAGAGATTTCTTATGCAGAAAATTACCATAAGACATCCTCATGCCAGTGGAAGCACTGGATTAATTATTTGTGGTCTTTTTCTGCTTCTTTTATGTACTTCTTACATGCTTGGTAGAAGAATACAGACATGAATGTTGTTTATCTACTCAAGTCTGAAGGAACAGCAGAATTTAAGGAATATCAGAAATGCAGAGCATTTCAATCAGGAGTTTTCTTTGTATTCTGAGATGACATTTCAAAATTTTTAACTAAAAAGTTATTTCAGTAGTTGTAATCTTAGCCTGGGTTAATATCTTCCAATTCTATTTGGAATGACTTCACAAAATTATTAAATAGTGTTGGTCAGTTAGGAGGGGAAGTAGTCAATTTGTGACAAACTATGGTGAATGTTGAAGGCATTAAAGTATATATACTTTCCCAATCTTCTTTCTTTAAGGCTGTTTAATGAATGCTCAATTTAAAATGTTCCATAGTAAATCTCAATTCCCTCTTTAATAATTAAGAAAAATGTCTTCCTCCAGAATTGTGAAAGGTCTGACACAGCAGTCTGTACTGCCAGAGGAAATGTAACAAAACCCCAACTTTATTTGAGAAAAATACTACTTAAATATTGATTTTATAGTCCTTATTAAAATTAGACATATTAGGAATATAGGATGTCAGGATAGATACTTTAGAATCTGTTGTCATACAGGGACTTAAACGAGTAGGTGCCTACTTAATTGTTTGGAGTATCAGAAAGTTATTAAAGTGCACTATGCAAAGCTTTATAATCTAGAAAACTGTTTAAATTTAAACCTATTTAAATATTGTCAGAACAGGATTTCAGGTTAAGGAATTATTCTCTACCACATTAGAATTTATAGTACGTTCAGCTAAAATAGCATCATCCATTGCAATTTAGTATCCATCATCCATGGTGAAATGTTTCTGCAAGAATGAAACAATTTAAGCAAATAATCTCCCAATTTCCCGATGGATACTATATTTATGGATTTTTCTGTTTTGATTCCTGCCTTCTCAGTGTAAGGACTTCATATACTTTGTACTAGCCAAGAACACCATCACCAACAAACAAACAGTCCCATCAGATAAAAACGTTTATCTTTTCCAGAGCATTTGGCTCAACAGATATGGAGTGAATGGATCTGGTTTTAAGTCACAAAATGAAAACTGTTTTCTGAACTGTTGCTTTTGTGGCAAATGCTGACTCCTGATAATATTGATAGGAATAGGCCAGATCCATCAGGTCAATGCATGGCTCTGAGGTTGGTGTCACTTGGTCTGTTCAGCCTGGAGAAGAGGAGGCTGAGGGGAATCACTGCAGTTGACAACTTCCTCGTGAGGGGAAGAGGAAGGGCAGGCACCGATCTCTTCTCTGTGGTGACCAGTGACAGGACTCAAGGGAATGGCCTGAAGTTGTGTCAGGGGAGGTTTAGGTTGGATATTAGAAAATAATAGAGGGTGGTTGGGCACTGGAACAGGCTCCCCATGGAAGTGGTCACAGCACCAGCCTGAAGCAGTTCAAGAAGCGTTTGGTCAGTGCTCTCAGGCACATGGTGTGACTCTTGGGCTGTCCTGTGCAGGACAGGGAGCTGGACTTCGATGATCTTTGTGGATACCTTCCAAGTCAGCATATTCTCTGATTTTGTAACTCAGAAGCTCTATATAATGGCAGAATTTCCTTGTTATGGATTTAAATTCATAATTTCATTGGTATCAGTAGATAGATGACCTAAATGCATCTTATTCTCATTCCATAGGAAGAGTGAGGATAAGAACCATCTATTTGCTCTGTTTTGGAGCAATACATGACAGAGTAGCTCCTTGACACTGGTGCCTGATGCCGGTGGGCAATCCTGTTAGACAAACAGAGAAATTGGCTGGTTGTATGGAGTGCACTAAGAGACTTTGCAATAAGAAACAGTGAGCGCCATGAATACCCTTTAAAATCTGGCTCTTTGTGACCTATTGTAGTTAAGCTTCCCATGGCAGGTTTGGAATTTCTCGTTCTGTATAAAGAGAATAGCAGGAATACCTTGTTAAGGGTAAATACAACTTTTCAGTAGAAGTCCATTTCATAAGGATTTTTACATGTGAGCTTTCCACCAAATCTATAGGAGTACTAATCTGAATATAGTGTCACGCATACCTTAGTTTTGGGAAAGCTGTAATTTATCCTTAGAATGCCAAGTGGATTGCTGAAATATAGACAAACCACAAATTGACCTTTTTGCCTCTCTCTAAACAGCTCTCATGGAAGAGCAGGATGATATTCCAGAACATGTAAAACAGGAAAAAGGACCAAAAATATTTTGAATGTATGAAAGAATGAATAAAAGGTGACTAATGAAAGTAACTCAGGCAGTACAATATAATTAAGAAGCTTGTTACAAGAATTACAAGAGTAACACCTATAACCTATTGACACGGTAAGAAAGACAAGAGTGTTTTCCCAGTGCAAGCTATTATTTTTTAAACCACTTTTTCTGAATATTTTACAACTTGGCAAACATTTTAAAAGAAGTTGAAGTTTCCATTTTCTTGCTCTTAACCTGATTTTCAGGTTTAAATTAGCATGGTAATTCCAAGCCATTTTGGAGGAGTGCGTGAGTTGGGATTCTACAGTAATTGGTGAACTCTACTTACTATGTTACTAAATGTTTCCTTTTAAATCTAAAATGATTTAGAGCAGTGCTTCCCTTTGACTCTGGACTTGATGCACTTCACGAAGTTTGACATCATTGTTACTTACAGTTAAAACACAAGAAGGGGAAGGACAAGTAATTAACAGCACATTGAAACTGGATTCTTGGGAGGTATCAGGGTTGCCGTGGCTGTTCTTGGACACTGTCATCCTTTCTGAGTCTGCACAAACCCTATTGTTTGTTGCTGGAAGGAGAATAGCCTTGTGTCCATATGCACACACTTCAGGATAGTCACATCTGCTTCATTCGGTTTTGATACATCATCTCTGGATTGGGCACATGTTCTTTAGACTGTTTATTAATTAGGCAGTCATTTGCAGCATGCTGTGCACCCTGCTTTAGCCAGCTGAGCTATTGGCCTTTTTTACAAATCAGCTTGTTACCTAGTCCATGTTAGCTGGTGTTCTCTGTTGCACTTGCCTAAATCATGCTGAATGGGAGATCTCAGATTATATGTTTAAATGCTGGGGTTCCTTCAGATCTCTGTGTGCTTTCTTGGTTGCTAGGACAATGTTGAGCTAACATCCGTATCAGTTGACAATGGATGGGTCAGCCAACTGTGAAACCTATAAAACTGGGTCAGGAATAGTTCTGCCCAGCCCAGCAAGAGTGAGGCCTGAGCCAAAGGAAATAACCTTTTCCCTTGGCTATTCATTTTCTTATAAATGTAGAGCTTATTGTACCAGATTCATGAAAGGTAAAATCAAAGCATGTATGAGCAAATATAATGATTATTAAAACAGGAAAATACTATTGATATTGGAACAGCCTTTGGTGCTTTTAGGGTAGAGTTGAACTGATCTTGAAGTTATCTGGCAGTGTGTGAAAGCTGATCCACTTACTTGTATTCAGGCTCTAGGTTCAATAATAAGAACATTTTTTGACAAATACAATGGAAAATATTACAGCTATTTTGAAACTACATCAGCTCACATATGTTCTGAAATATTAACTTGGCATGTTCCCTCCTGATTGCTTTGTAAAACATTTTCCTCTTCTTGTGACTGTCTCTACATTGGTGCATAAGGGCATTTGTGCTACTGACATGCATGGCTAATTTCTTATTTTGTATGCAAGCTCATCAGGGCAGTACTTGATGTTGGCCTATGTTTGTGCAGCATGCACTACAATGAGTCTCCATTCTTGGTTTGTTCACAGAGACAGTGAAATAAAAATGACTACTAATAATGGGAGTGAGGGTGTAAACATGACTGAAGATGAATTCTTAGAGGAAGATGGATTTTTTTTTTGTTTGAAAGAAATGGCCAGCAAGTGAAGAAGAGTGGTTTGGACTGAACTGAGTGTCTATATTAGTACTGTTTTCTAATGAATGGTATAGATTTCTGTAACATCAAAAACACTTTGTGTCCTTTTAAAAAAGAATTTTTTTTCAATGCTCTTCTAATACTGAATAAAAAGAGTATTTTTGCTTTGTGTTCACTTGTCTGGGGTGGTTCTATCTTCAACCCTGCCATTCAAGGTACTTTTTAAAACTTTATTCTTAGGTATCAAAGTTGTTAAGAATTGTGTGTAAATACTTTTTTCTGGTTGACTTCATACAGTCTTCCCATTTCATTAATGGGAAAGATGCCAGAGCAGAAGTGCTTATAATCTTTTCCATGCACATTTAAAATTTTTACCTTGCAAACATTAACAACTTCCAATATTACTTGTGCTAATATTGCCGTAAAAACCATAGGCGACTATTCTAATTATTAAAAGTTTACAGGGCTAGAGTTTCTCCACTTGTCTCCTGAGTTTCAGTTTTCAGTCATGCTATACTTAAAAATTCTATTGCAACGCTTTTGGAGGTGTACAATTAATGCTGACTGAAAAATATTACTCTTAGGCAGACTATTCTTCAGTAACTGTTGTACAGACGTCGAGATGTTCTGACTGTCTCCACAGAAATACCTTTGTTCATTATAGATAATATTAAGTTTGTATTTTGTTGCTTGGATTTCACACTGATAAAGTGACCTACTTTGAATATGTGCAGTGTATTGGCTGTTAAATGCATAAGGGTTTTAATGGCATGTCTGTTGCAGTTTGTTGGCATTGCTGATTCTTCTGCTGTTTCAATGAAGAATGGTAACTGAACTTGTGAGCTGAAAGATTGTTTTGTGTTAAAGAAATATTCTGGTTTTGTAATTTGCTGTGAACTTGCTGATGGGTAGGGTTCCAATTGTTTTATGTGTTTGGGAAGATAAAAGAGAAGATCTGATAATCTCCATTTGAAGATTTGCATCTGAGAATTTCCTGCCTTCCTTCTCTCTTCAAAATGTAAGACAATAAACATCTACATCCAGTCTTTATATAAATACTGGATTGATAGAGAATGCTCTACATTCTGGAAGGCAAAAAGTGGCACTGAAAAGAAAGCCAGATGTTCTTTGGTGTCCTTGCTGCTGCATGTGAATGTACACATCAGGAGCTGGTCCCAGTTCTGCTGAGTGAACAGGACCGAAGCCCAGCAGAAAATAGACCCCTGCTGTCTAATGCTATCTCAAACCCTTTTAATTGAATGTGAATCCAATGCACGTATAATTGCCAATAAGGTGCGCTTTACATCAGAGGGTAATTTCGTTTCTTTCTGAAGTTGTGTATTTTCTGGATCGTTTGACTTTGGTGAAAAATTCTTCTGCAGTCTGCCATCATCTATCACCCGTACCCCACAATTCCTTGCTTCATTTCACTTAGTCCACAAATCTTTCTTTTAACTTCATTTTCACTATGAATCACAGACTAACCCATTCTATGGCAAATTCTGAAGTTTTTTTTATAAAATCTGGCAGAAAGAATACCTTACAGCATCTCTAGCCATGTCTAACTAGCACGAGCAGTCACAGGCGGGTGCCTCAGGCAGTGATGTAAAAGAGGGCTCCACTTGCACGATTGAGAATGGAGCATTGTGCAGTCCTTCAGAGCTTGCAGCCAAACACCACAAGTAGTTCTGTGGATCTGGCTGTGTCCCCAAACCAGCTGGTTACATTTCTCCAAGGGCAGGGTACACTGCTGGGCCTTTCAACCGGCCCCCGTGCCGGAGAGCTCCAGTCACTGAGAAGGGCAGGATGCAGTTGTTTGCTTCCTGTTGTTCTTGGTACATCATTTCCTTAGTTTTACAGCCAGAATGTCTTTTTATGTTTCAGCACTAATAAATGTGAAATAGGGTTTTTACTGTTGAAGAAACAGTATTTGTTTTGTTGTGAACAGTAAAGGGCAAAAACCTTTTTAAAAATTTTTTTTCTTATTTCAGCATGTTCCTTAAAGCTCCTCTTATTTCCTACTGTGAGTTACTTATCTGATGTTGCTTGGTGAATGCTGGTCCCCAAGTCAATAAATGTGGTTTTGGAGGCATTTCCTCTCTGAAATGAGTGTATGCTGGTCTTCACAAGAATGAATTATTCACACCATCGAGTAAGCAACAGTAAATCTTCATATGAACACCTTCAAAAATTGATATGTTTAAATAAACTGCCCTTATAAATAACCTTTTACCCAGAGGTGGAATTATTTTACATCTGAATGGCTGTAGGAACCTAAATATCATAAATAATATGAATAACCTTTCCTCTTTGGTGCTCATGGCAACTCCTTCTCTTTTTCCAAATAATAGAAGGTTTATGAAATACTAATAACAATAGACTAATTAAGGTAGGATCTGGCTATGTTATGTAATCCTCTTCATTTGTCGTGTCTGGGCCAAACCTGCTCTGAGAATTTTATGTATCGGCAAACAATGGTGCAGCCTTTTCTCCTTTTGGAAAAAAAAATGCATTATTTTTAGGTCTGAGTTTGTTGAATGTGCTGTCATGCACTTAGTTAGTTATTCAGGGAAGCTTCATTTCTCCATGGTGCTCTCAACCACACATATTGTGGAAATATGATGGAGAACACATATTTTTAATACAGCTTTCTGATTGTCTAGTTCACACATCTCCTGAGACAGAATATACCTGGGAAGCTTCATTACAGGGTTTGCTTAAAGCCACGCCACCCTTACAAAAGCAATCAAAAACCCTTACCGCATCAGAAGATACGTATTTATGTATTTATAATGTACGTTTCACTTCAAAATAACTATAATCCAATTGGAACCAGAAAGCAATGTGAACTGAGTTGCAGTTGTGGCATAAAGGAGGAAATAGTAGCCAGGATGGTGAAAACACTGTAAAAGAGTTTTGATTGGTGCAGGTTGCAAAACTGTAGTAAATATTTTGATAACTATAGAGTTCATGAAGAATAAGGAATGCACCACTGAGAAAATAACCTGGCATGGAAGTTCTTTAATTGCAGAAAATGAATGAAGGACTGGCCCCTTTAGAGAAAAAGGAGTCAGACTGGCATTTAACTGACAGTTGAAGGTACTTTTAGCCAGAAGCACAAGACAGAGATACATGTTTTTCATTAGTCCCTAATGCCTTCAGTTGCTCTGGAATGCTAAGAAAGCAAATTTACAGCGGAAATTAACACACTATGTTATCCTGTTTCTGTGAGTGCTTGTGTTTCGTGCACGTAAACACATTTCTTGACAGGCTGACATGTCAGGACAGTGGGGGGAGATATGGACCTGATGGATGGCAAACAGCTCAATGTCTGCATGGAGATCAATGATGGGTGGTGTCCATATTGGACCAGAGGTCCATATTGGGACCAGTACTGTTTAATATCTTCCTCAAAGGCATCAAATGTGGGATTGAGTGCAGCCCCAGCAAGTCTGCAGATGACACCAAGCTGAGAGGTGCAGTTGATTCACTTAAAGGAAGGGATGTCATCCAAAGGGACCTTGACAGGCTTGGGGAGCAGGCCTGTGCAAGGCTTCTGAAGTTCAGCAAGTCCAAGTGCAAGGTGCTGCACCTGGATGAGGGCAATCCCAGACATGGGCACAGACTGGGAAAGGAACTCATTGAGACCAGATCTGTGGAGTAGGATTTGGGGTTTTCATGGGTAGGAAGCTGGAAATGACCCAGCAATGTGCACTTGCAGTCCAGAAAGCCGGTTGTATCCTGGGTTGCATCAAAAGCAGTGTGGGCAGCAGGGAGAGGGACGGGATTCTGCCCCTCTACTCCACTCTAGTGAGACCCTACCCGGAGTGCTGCATCCAGCTTTGAGGTGTCCTGCGCAGGAAGGACATGGACCTGTTGGAGTAAGTCTGGAGGAGTGACACAAAAATGGTCAGAAGGCTGGAGCACTTGCCCTGTGAATAAAGCTGAAGCAGCTGGGGTTATTCAGAGGAGAAGAGAAGAGAAGAGAAGAGAAGAGAAGAGAAGAGAAGAGAAGAGAAGAGAAGAGAAGAGAAGAGAAAAGAGAAGAGAGAAGAGACTCCAGGGGGATCTTCTCCCCTTCCCTCTGACAGTAGATGCAGCGAGGTGAGATGATATACTTTCATGGAAACTGACTTGTCTATGGCTCACCTCTTTATAAAAAACAAATGAAACAAAATAAAATAAAATAGAATAAAATAAAATCACAGAAAATGTGACCCTAAGAGATTAACTGAGTCATTATTTTATTTACCATGCAGACCTTTGCATTCAGAGGCTTAGAATTTTATGTATTGAGGGACAATTTATTTTTGAATGTTTTCACATGATAGTATAAAACAATATGTAGGAGAAGGCAGCAAATGAAGGAAACAGTGAGACTGTAAATAGTACCACAAAAGAAGGACTGTTCCTAGGCTCCAAGATTGTGCTTCATTTCCCTCCCTCTAAGGAATGATCTGCAGGGAAAGAAGATGAAGAAATTGGCTTTCTGGATATAAAACAACATCAATATTAGATAGTGATGAAAGATATCACTCTTTACTGTCTTGCATCATCAGACTGAACAAGTTCAGGATTATTAAGTGCTACAAGAACTTCAAGTCACAGCATCTCCAAGAACTTGCTGCAACATACTGAGTTGTTTTGGAAAGTGTCATCTTTCCCTAAGTCCACACACTCAATTGCTAGATGATTCAGAAGAGCATCACCTAGCTAAGAGTTTAGACTGAAGCCTGGAAAGAAAAACAAGCAGTGGATATAGCAATGTTACACTTCTGTTACAAGTGCAGTTTACTCTGATATTGATGACTATTTTATTTAAATCTTGTGTCACAGGTTCAGCTAGTGATAATGCATTTTTCTTAGCAGAATTGCAAAGAATGCACTTAGACACTGTATTCCTACCTTGCTACTCTTTGTGCAATATTCCATTTATCAGCTTCTTCCCTTCTGCAGCAAGCCAGCTAATTTTGCTGAATCAGAATAAAGGGTTTATAGAAGCCTGTTGTAAACAGTGTGCCAATACCTGAAAAAACGCAGTGTTAAGAGTCTAGTATCTGGAGAGCTCCTTTTTCGCATAGCTTGCTTTTAGACCTTTAAAAAGCTTTGGTGGGTATATCAAATAATATTTAAGATATAAAGAAGCCAGTAACTCCATATACTTGGAGTTTTATCAACGTTTAAAAAGCCATCTTTTAAAACATGAGGAGTGGAATTGACCTCCAGAGCTTTAATGATTCAATACTGCTAGCATTTCAACTTTCTTCTGCTGTTGAGCTACCCTGGTTTTAAATCTCTTTAAAATAAAGTTTCCAGATTTGGCACTGCCTGGTTTTGGTTGTATCTGAGAAGCCTTACGCACATATTGTCAAATAGGCAATAATATGAAACAATTTGAATGAACTGTTGTTTGAATGTACTTCTCAGCTAGCATGTGACTCTTGAATGCATTTGGAATACAGATTCTTGTCTGTGTTTTGTTGATCTCATCACAGAATTTGAATCAAGCATGAAAGTCACTAAAGAGGAAGTCAGGTAAATCCAATAATTCCATTGTTCAAGAGTCCTTAACTTAACTTAACTGCTATTTTCTTACAGACTTTCAAAACTTCTTACAAACTGAAGAACTGAAGAAGAAAAAGGGTTGACTACATTGGCAAGTGGGCACAAACAGAGATCCATGTTGTTTTGTCTTCTTAAAAAGGATGTATGCTGTGATACAGCCCTAAGCATTCTCCTGCCTCCCCCCCAAGTTAATTGAACAGAGAAGAATAAAAAGATCTAACAAGGCTCAGAAAATTTGCAATCCTGCTTCAGGGGATTAGCTAGGTTTCTTTTTGTAAACGTTGCCTGTTGGCTTCCTCTACCTATTGAAAACAATGACATTTAGGCTTGTCGGGAGTCCACAAGCATCTTCTGGTCTCAAGTAGAATTCATTTTCCTAGTGTCTGGCTTCTCTAGGACACCTAGACGAGGTGCTCTATGTGAGATTCAAAGTTCAAGTCCATATTTTAGTTCAGATAAGGAATGAAGAGACAGAGTCATTGAAGGAAAATGTTTGTAATGTTATAAAGAGAATGGGCATTAAAACAGTTTTAAGAGAGAAGAAATTAATCACACAGATTTTAGAGATAAATTCAGTGGCTAGTTAAGCTTGTTTGAATCAGATTATCTATTTATGCTACAAAGTAGATGTTTCTTAAAACAGGAAGGCATTCCTTCAATCCAATACTGAACATTTAGCGCTCCCATTTTCTGCCTGCCTACATTCATGTGCTGAGCTAGTTACTGTGCAACATAGCCCAGTTTGACTCCCGAGTCTCAGTGTGTAGTACAGTGTTTCCAGTGTTTTTTTCCTCCTGGTCTGTATGCAAGCTTTTGACTTGGTCTTCATCTTCTTTAAATTAAGAAGAACAGTAACAAATGAATGTGATGCATTTCAAGGTTGTGTAGTTGAATCTTAAGAAGTAACGTGGATTTTTATCAAAAATTGGATAGATTTGAGGGAATGGAAAAAGCGATAGAAAAGTTCAGTCCCTTTGCATACTGAAGTTGTGGTCTGCAGTCCAGAAAAATAGTACAAATACTCCATTTGACTTCTTGGAAGTTTCATCAGGAGTTTAAGCCAGTCACCCATTAATAGATAGCAACAGAAGGGAAAGACAAACAGATTTCCCTGCCTTTTGTATACAGGTTATGAAAAACTCATCTTGAATTTTTATCCGAGGACATTTAGGCTAGACATATCTGTCAGTCATTACAATCTAAAAGATTAATTTAACACTGATGGCTTACAATCTGTTTTCCTCCCTCCATTTTTGAGAGATTTGATATTCCATTGACTGGCTTTTAGTAACCACTATAAGCCAATTAATCTCTTTATCTCCATTACTGTAAACGGTCTTTTCTACTAGGCAAGCTTTTCTATCACATTAATACGTTCTCATTTTCTTTTGAAAGATACTCCTAAACAGACAGTTCTTAAATTGCTTAGATACAGTGGATTTTTGCAACTGAGAAATTTTGGTCTTCTTTGAGAAATCCATAACATACAGAAATAATGTTTGTTTAATAATGCAGCTGTGCACGAATTACTGCTGTTCATTGTTTTACAGTATAATGCAATATTTATGCTGAAACGATGAGGACTGAAATGTTAAGATCATGGACATAAAAATGAGGACTAAAGTACTGACTTGTGTTTAAGAAAGAAGAATTAGAACAACTTTCGTGTCTATAGGCTTGAAAAGAACAGTGAATTTGGGAATGTGCTATAACTGAATCCTGGATTGAAATTAGAAGCAAACTTCTTATGAATTTCTGCATGAGATAATTATACCCATAGTGCTGCTCACAACATGTATATTTCTGTTCCTCTAATTTTATTTTATCTTTTGCAAGAAGGGAATGTTGTCTTACATATTTCATGATAATTTCTATTATACGTGGACATATAGGCTTTACAGGCTTTACATTTTTGGGGTTTTTTGTTTTGTTTTTTGAGTAGCCTAGTGAATTACAGTGAATCAAATGCACACGTCTAATCAAGATTTAAGTATTTATACAGCTATGCATATGGGCATAGTTTCAAGAAATTTTAGTCAAGACCTGTAATATTAGTGCCTATTATTATGAGGTTTCAATATTTGCATTGAAAATTTGTTTTTTTGTCACTCATACTTCACAAAAGGTTCTGGATACTCAAATCATGATGTAAGCCATTCATCTTGATAGTATTTTGCTGCTCAGAATGTGCTATGATGCGTTTAGAAAGGATTTTTCTTTCTGGAGATCTAGCTTTTATGTTAACGGGAAGTTAACATTGTCCAGAAAACACCTGGATAGCTTTCCTTAAATAAAGTTGTGGGAAGGCAGAATTAGCCAGCTGTGTTAAAAATATGGGTTGAGAAATAAACATGAATGTGTGTGTTGAGAAAGAATAAGCCCAAGATGCAAAGTTCTCCTCTGAAATGACATTGAATTTAGCAGAAATTTACTGTTTCAAGCTCATCTCCCTTTTTAAATGACACATGCTCTGCCTGCGTTCAGGACACATACTCAAAGCAAAGTCACTCTTTTATCTAGAGGCCACAGGGGTTGAGAAAGGTCATTAAAAATGATTCTAGCTGGCTTTCAAAATACACATTCATGTTTCAGAGCTGGCATCACCTCCACAATCTTTAGTTGCTCTAGTGATTACTCAGTGGATTTCCTCTGTTTAAAAAAGTTTGGAAATGCAGTTCTGATCCCATTCCTGTCAATGGTAAAATTCTGCAAATGTAATTCTTTCTACTGAGGGAGAAAACAGGGAAAACTCATCAGTATTTGTGGTTTATTTCCCACTTCTACACCAAGATAAGCTGGAGCCACAGGTCCTGTTCCTTTTCTCAAAACAAACTCTACTCTATTGAGTTACTCAGCTGGTAGCTCTGGCAATTTCCCAGCCAGGCTGAATTTGCACAGTGGAGAAAGAAAGTGTGTGATGGGGGAATTTGCACACAGAGACTTTTGTTTTGCACAGCAAGCTGTCTTAGGCACAGAGGCTGGATCTAGGTGTGGTCTTTTCACTCACCAAAGCAAGCCCTTCCTCTGCCAGCTCCACTTACTAATGGCTTCCTCACTGGGTCTTTCAGACAGCAGGCAATGCAAAAAAGGAGCAAATCCCATTGCTTCCACTGTCCTGCTGAGGGGCAGAAAGAGAGAAAAAAGCTCTACTCTAATTTCTGTGTTCAGGTCTCTTGATAGATACAGGTTTTCAAGGATGCAGAAACGCCCACTAGTAACCATGTTTAGCCTGTGGCTATTTGACTGGGACCTACTTTAGAAATTTGGACATTAAAGCTATGGGTAGTTATTGATGAGGAATTTTTACTTGAAGAATGCTCACATTTCCCAAAGGAGGTTTCACATCTCCATCCTGTGATGTTGACAGAGGAAATTCTTTCCTCGTTCCATATGTTATCTGTAAAAGTCCTCTATAGATATGTAGGAGTATATGAATTTTCATGTGAACTTTTTGCTCTGCTAAAACACTGTATTTCCAAAGTGGTCAATTTGCATGCTTTATGGGAGTATATAGAGATAATGTAAATACATTTTTGCATTCAATATGCCCATGAATTGTTTGTTAACTGGAAATAAGCTCTTTTCTTATTCAAATTAAACTTTGCTGAATATGGACTTGAGCCCAAAGAAGTCAATACAAGTACTTCCGTGGACTAAAATAGGCTTTGAATTAGGCTTTGTGTTTTTATAATTAGGTTTCTTCATAGAAAGTTCTTTAATTGGTACAGTGTGTTCCTTTTGTACAGTGAGGAAAAGGGAAATTTTGTTTAGTAGCAGATATTTAAATATCATAAGACATGTGATGTGTAATTGGAAAAGGAAGTGGGCAATATGGCATGACAGGCAAGACAAGTATAAAACCAATGACTGACAAACTGAATAGATAACTTTGCTTTGGTGTAAAGAGAAAGAAATTTTCTTCATCCAGGGATAAGAAGGAGTGTAACTATCTTGGTGATTATACATTTCTGGGAGCTAAAGGGTAAGACTTTAAAAAAAAAAAATTATATATGCTTAGAGTGGCCGAGGAGGTAAATGATGCAGTGAAAGTAATTCTCCCTAAGATGAAAAAAATTATCCACTACCAAATAGTAGCAATCCAAACATTCATAAACCGTAGATGTAGTTAAAAAAATCATGTCAGAAAAACTCAGTTTTACCTATATCTCATCTAATCCATGAAACCATGCTGAAGTTTGTGTAAACTAGTGAGATTTTAAGAAATATTTGGCTTGCATTTCTTTAAGAGATCTTCTTCTAGATTGAGGCTTTATGATATATGCTTACAAGCCTTTCTCTGTAGACATGCATGCTAGAGTCTTCTTAAAGAAATAAATAGATTAAGATTGATATGCCCATGTAACTATTACTGTAGAACTTGGGGTTGAAAAAAAAATATTGTGTGACTTGCAATAAAGTAATTTACATGAAAAGGAGATTTTCCAATGTTCCCTAAAGACAGCCAAAATCTGGAGTTGTCCTGTGTTCTTTGAAAATTTGTTTTATAGCTGCCAATAAGTCATTTTAGTTCAGAGGTTTTAAATCTCATTAGCTTTGTTTGGATGACATAACAAGGCCACGGTTAAGTGGAGCTAAGTTTATGGCTTATTTGTGTAAGCAATATTCTAGAAGATGATCTGTGAACTACTTTTGAAATCAAAGCCTAGAAGTTAGGGTGGATTTGGGCAATGTGTCTGAAGCATTTGCAGGTTTCTTGCCCCACCTAGGTACTCAGAACAGATGTCCCAACCTATCAGTGATGAGCTCTGTTTCATTTAAACACAAAGGAAGCAGGTATCAGCTCCTCTGTAGTATAACTTAGCTGACAATTTTGTTGATGGGTGGAAGAAACCTCCCTGATGGCCTGTTGTTACACACTTATGCTGCAGAATTCTCTGAAGTTTCTAACAAAGAAACCCATTCTACTAAAGGGTATGCTGCTCTCCAGGGATTATTAGACTAATTCAGGATGGTAATTCATATGTTTCTTAGAGAAAAGCATCATGTGAGCTGAGAAAAACTAAAAAATCCATATGTTTCTGACAGGAGCTTCTCCTTTCAGTTAACTGCATGCCCAAGAAATTTCACAAGATTGTGCTACCAACTTCTTTATGAATCTGCATGCCATAAGAGATGTTGTAATAGTTTGTAATAAGTAAATCAAGATGAATCTGATATCATGTAGAGATAGGCTCACCCTTGATTGCTGCAGTTACATGATTACCCATCTGTTCACTGAATTGAAGAGGAATGAGATTCTGTTATCACTTCCTGTAGGAAAGAGAGAACCCAACATCTGCATCTGCCTAGGGCTGTTTGACAAATTGCTAAAAGTTTGTTCTGTGACTAATTACTAGAACCTGACCATTCTGCACTAGAGTCTAGTCCCAGTCAGCTCTGCTGGGACTTCTGGTATAAAAATACAGCAAGTTCATAAAATATGGCTCCTCTTACAAAGTAGTTCAGAGCACACTGTGTGAAATGTACTAAATAAGAGAGCTGCACGTGCTGAGTTTGTTTATAAAAGAATCTCACTGGGAAACAGCTTTCTGTGAATCTTCTTCCTGTGAGATCTAATTGCTGTGTGAAAACCCTGTGAGCAGGAACATGAAGACTGTTGTCTGAACAAAGAGGAGGGGGCAGCAAAGGTGAAGGAGAAAACCTGGTACTTGTGGGTGAGAGGGAACATGTCTGGAGAAGTAATGGAGAGAAAAGCTGGCAGCAAAGTCAAGCCATTTTTTGTTAGATAAGAGTGAAGCTACTGAAACAATAAGTTCTCATAAGTACACACTGCAAAGTGGTAGGATTAAAAGAATGATGATAATGATCAGGTTACATGGCGCTTCAACGTTGATGAGTGTCTCTGTTTATCCACTTTTGGTTTAAGTTCACGGATAATCGTAATACTTTTAATCTTGTTTAAAATGTAGAACAAGTGTGCAATGCTAAACCCTCTCTCCATCCTGTTTTAAAAGGACCCAAGGGCAGTCACAGTGACAAAACAACAAGGCCTGGCAAAAGGCCTAGGCACTGCCTCCACATTGCTTGGCAGGTGGACTGGCTGGCATCTCTAAACATCTGTAGCCTGTCCAAAGTTGTCTGATGTCAACTCAGGCATGGGCAACACTTTTAAATTTAATGCAAAAAATTGTCTTTGAGACCCATAAACTAGAAGAAAGAGAAATTAACAGCCAAACTGGCAAAGGAAAAAATAACATGGACCATATATTCTTGACGTTACACCATAAATTAGAAAGTATGTTACAGTTACTGGCACAGACACTGAGCTCTTCCATCCTCAGTGTGGGAAAAGCTGCTTTAATCCATACAGCTTCAATACTGGTCTCCCACATCCCAGCTGAGTGCTCTGACTGTGGGCCATAAAATAAAGTTACTCTCTGTTGCTGCCTCTATCTCCTCCAGATTAATACCTAAATGTATATAAAACCCAGAAAAGGTTCAAAGGGGACCTACAGGGGAAGGTGCTGAATTCTGGCTGCTTTTTCTGTCAGGGAGGTGGGACATGTCTGGTGATATCCATGCTCAAACCGGAGCAGAGTAGGCTGCATGTTAGCAATCAACAGCATTTGAGTACGTGCTTTGCCAGCTGCTCTGCTGTGGGGCTGGGAATGCTGCTAAGGAAAGAGTTCTTGCGTCTGTGAAACCATTTCAACTGAAGTGCAACTGGAGTGCAGCCAGCTCCACAAAATATCTTCTCATTTTATGAAAAGCAAATAAAAAGAGTCTCAGGCAACCCTTGTTGTACAGCACCTAAAAGCTCGCTGGAAGACGCTTGAAAAGTCAAAACTGAAATGCTTACACTAGAGAAACTCAGGAACCAAATATTGACAATGCATCCAGGCAGGAGGATGGGAGATCCGTAAAATTAACAGAGACAAATTTCTAACATTTCAGTCCACTCAGCAGAGTCCAATGAGATAAGAGTCCTATTAAGCAGAGAAAGCAAATTGTGGGAGTATTGGATATGAGAACTGGCATTAGAAATGGGCCGTGACTTGACTGGCAGTTTTCCAACATCTCCCCACACCCCAGGCAAAGCCTCACAAGTAGTGCAACATCTGAGTCTAAAATTTACCTGAAATTAAAAGATGAGTTGCTTAACTGTGGTCTTGCATGTAATTCAGTTTCAGCAGATCTTGGAAGATGGGACTTCTACGTGCTAAAAAACTGAAAAGTAACCCCTGATGATTTCTAAGCAAACAAAACTGTACAAAGAACTTGAAATTGCAAAGCACATAACATTTTTTATTTTACCTTTTTGCTATGTGGTTTGTTGTGCATTTGTAGTTCAAACTGAAACAAAGTCTATAAGATTGTTGCTTCTTGGACCTGATACACAAAACCCATATTTGTATGTAATCAGCTTAAAAATTTTGATGATACTGTAGCTGAACTGGAAACTAATTTGACATGACATCCAAACCAGTCATTATTTTTTAAAACAGTCCTTTACATTAAGTTACAACAGGAGGAGTTTTGGGGGGAAACAAAGGTTTTTTGAACTTTACAGGGAGCAGTATCTGCTCCCATATTAATTCATAGTATCATTACTCTTGTCTGTTCAGATTTCTCACCATTAACATCACCATGAATGCACACATAATTAACTTTTCCAGCTTGAATCTAAGACTTTTTTATTAAGTACAAAACACTCTGCTGCTATACCCGATGTAGGATGTAGAAATTATTAGTTATAGGCAGTTAGTTTACATCGAATCATTCTTAGCTGGAGACCTCAATACAAAGGAGTTGTAAACCAAGAATTTGATTGTAAATTAAAAAAACTCCCTTTTTGTGTTTTCTCCATGCATATGTTTGTGTGCCTTTTTATAAGTAGTCACAAAACAGCAACAAGAACTACAGAGCGGTTAAGGAGGCAAAAACAGAGGAAAAGCAGAATCTCTGACTTGCTCCCCACTTCAGCTTCCAAGTAGGACCATTCTTACAAAGATAGGTCTTTTGGAGGATGGATGGAAAAATGAATTTTTGATGATGTGAAAATAAATAGAAAACACATGTTTGGGTTACAAGAGGATGGTGAAAACCTCTTTAAGAATAAGCAGAGGAGCAAAAAACAGCACAGGAGGCATAAAAATTGAAAGGCAGTCAAAGGTACATGAGAGACAAAGAATAGACGAGGCACAAAAAGAACAACTGTGAGAAAACTAGATTAGAATAAAAATTAACTAAGATTTTGTGAGACCTTTCTTCCTGAATACTGCATTTTCTAGCACAGATCAAGCCCTTTGGCTGTAGTTTGCATTTTGTCAGGAGAGTGGGGTCGGTATTTTTCTCTGACATTTATTTAAACTATCTCCAGTGAAGTCTGACACTGAATTATATAAGTGTTTGGGGTGAAATTAATTTCTTGTAGCATAGTTTTGCAACTCCGTACTTCCCAGATATTTTGAGCACAAGCAGTAAGCTTCCTTGGAAACCATGAACTATTTGAGTCAGAAGCCCCTGTTCTGAAACTGGAATGGCAGTCATTGTGTCTGCTGGAGGACTGGACTTGCTCTTGGGAACACAGCCCATCCCATATGATCAAAATGATAAAATACAAAAGAATTACATCTACCCGGTGTGGAGACACTGGAATAATTGCTAGACGCTAAGATTAGATTGTCTGATGAAGTTGTTGCTTCTGAAACAGTTGGGAGTAGAGTCCAGAAAGTCATCAAAAGCATTGCATGTTTCTGAATCATCTAAAAGACATCTTCCTATCAAGAAAACCTTCTTTTGGAAAAGTCTCCAAAGACGTCTCATAGCTAAGTCCTACATCCACTTTTTAAGTGAATTTAGTGTTACACTTTCATTTTTCCAATCTGAGTAGCTTCTCCAGTGTAATTGAGCTACAGAGCTCACCAATCCCATGAGTAAGAGAATTCTGTACGATAGAAACCTGCAAATTTTGAAAATGCTGAGTTGAAATTTCATCTTTCAAAATGCACAAATACATTTTTTCACCCCCTTCCTGAAAGAACAGCGTACTTGGTGGATATGAAAGTTAATTACTGTTTTTGTATGCATTAAATCTTTCATCCCATAACCTGTAGAATTGTAAATAGTTTCGTGGCTCTTGGCTCTTAGTTCTTACAAACTAAGCCAGTGTCATCTCTGCCTCTTGTTTATATCCAAATGTTTGTCTGTAGACAGAACTACCCTCTTCCCTGGGTAGATGGAAGGTTTTTGAGCATTTGGAGTGCTACAGTATGATTCTGCACCTGAAATGGATTCCCTGATTTGGTACAGACACTTAATTTTCCAACTGTAATTTGCATATTAATAAATTTGCCAGTCTTGATTCAGGTGATATTTATACACTTCAATAATTTCATTTGTAAGACCATAAACACCTCAGAGGCAGGACTTAGCTGTCAGACAGCTCCTCATATTTCGGCAATTGTCCCATACAAAACTTATTTGGATGTTGTCAATTAGGAATTCAGCTATCCCCAGGAAACAGCCTCTATTGGTGGTAAGAAGAGAATGGTCAAATAGAGACTCTTATTCTACATGTAGAGAAATTATAACTGTATTTAGACCTATTTCTGTTTTAGGGTATTAAAACAGATGGTGTTCAAGGTGACTTCCACAAAGAGCTGCTACTCAGCCTCTTTGAAACACTTGAGCTGCCCCTGATTTGGGCATGAAAATGTGAGCACCTCCAGTAAAACTGTGTGGCCTTTTCTATGCAGTTCAAGCAGAGACTCACCAGTGTAACCATTCATTATGCAAATAGAACTGTTCTTAATAAGTAGGCTGACCAGTGAGGAAGCAGGCAGGCTCTAATGACTTTTAAATTAGACAGATTAGTAACCAACCATTAAACAAAATTTACTTGCCAAATGTTTCACAAGTGAAATAGTTGTATGTGCCAGTTTGATCCAGGAAAAGGATTTCTGATATACCACAGAGGAAATTAAGTTCTATCTTTATTTTGTAACTATTAGTTTGTGACATTCCTGAAATACCAGCAACTATAATGACTGAACTTGGAATGAACAATTTGTGGGTGTTTCAAAGACCTGCAATATAACCTGTAATCTCTAATATAAACTTAAAAGCTGTCTCTCAGCTGCATTTTCATGTCCTGTCTTCCAAATAAGCATTTCTTATTCAGCTGGTTTATATTGTAGACAAATGCCCATACTCATCTATCTCAATGTTACATGCCAGCTGTAATGCAGGTTGCTGTCAAAGGTGATACATCATATGAAGTTGTACCTTTGCAGAGCTCTGCACCACTATACAGAAAACATATCGTGGTGATAAGAGTGGTCCTAGACATTAGATGTGCTTGAAAGAATATCTCTTGAATGCTAGAATTTTGAACACTAAAAAATTCAAAATTATTTTAAGATATAATTAAGAATGTTTGAGGACTATGTGCGGACTTTACCTGATGTTTTTCTATGGTATATGCTTATGATAAAAAACCATTACTCTATCTTATCTCCTGATCTTGATCCAAAACCTGCGTAGCCATCCAGTGCGTCATTTGATATCCTACTTCCCAAAAATGCTTCCACCTTTCACTTGGATTGATTTTAACTGTGTGCTTCTGTAGGACTTCCATCAGCATCTTATTCCATTAACTTAAATGGGTTTCTCTGAATTACCGATAATATGAACTCCTTCAGTTTAACCTGCCATGACTTTGAGTGACCAAATAGCTTGTGTATATAGTTGCATTTAAGGTTCTGTCCTTAAATAGTTTTCTTTTTCTTAATTATGGATTCCAGGCCACACTGAGCCAAGCTCCTTACTGTTTATTTTTTCCTTGACCTGAAATCAGCCATTCACTGATGTGTTTCTGCATCAAGAGAACTCAGACCTGTCATACCTGAGCAAACCTACAGCTCTTCTAGCCCAATGTCCTGCCTCTGGCAAGGATCACGACATAACTGCTTAAAGCACAAGAATACAATGACCCTTTCCCTGGTATACCCTCTCAGCTTCTGGCTGTCAGAAGTTTAGGGATTTCCTGAACTGGAGGCTGCTTCTAGTGTGTTAATAGCCCCTGATGGACCTATGTCCCATGCATTAATAGTTTTGGCATTCACAGTGTCCTGTGGCAATGGATGCCATGCCACAATTATACATTATTTTGAGAAGTACTTCGTGGCTTCCATTTGCTTAAAATTTGACACCCAATGGTTCCACGGAATGTTCTCTTGTGCAAAATACTCACCCCTGTTCACTGTCCTCATGTTTTTTATGGTGTTGCCATTCTTTTTGTTTCAATTACAGTGTAAGAACTCAGTGTTTTAAATGCTTTCTTACTGTGACTGGACTTGGTGTCAGAGTTAAGGATATACTTTCTTTGCACAATAGGATACCAACAATTCAATTTTTTATGATATTTATATTATAGTATAAACCTCCTCTGTATTTAATAGACCGAAACTTCACAGAGTCTATTGGTGGCTTGTTCTCCACAAATGACATGGATCTCCTTATTTAAATAACCAATATGACTTAATAAGTTTATATATTCTTTGAAAGAAATCAGTTTTGTCCCAGAAGTGTTTTTACTATCCATCCTTTTCATGGTACATTTGTCTTGTTCATTCTCTCAGAACACCAGCTGTAAAACTTCAGCTTCCTTTTGGTTCCTATGAATCACTGGCCATTATAAAAAACCATGTAAGACACACCTCTCCTGTTAGGTTCAAGCCTTTTAGACTGTAATCCAGCTAGCACAAAGGTCTGGACAACACTCTGATTTTGGCATATAAACAACTTAAAGTTTTTTATAAAAGAGATGCAGAAATAGTCTTGGCTACTCTCCCCTCACACTTCTCTTTCAAGGAGACTTGTTTCTGGCCACAGAAACTGAGAAAAAAGGAGGGAGAATGTGTTATTAAAATTTGGATTCTGCTGCTCACTAGGTTTGACAGTGCGAAGACTGCTCACCTAGAACTGATGGGGATTCAAGTAATGTGTGAGTATGGATTTTATGCAGAATTCCCCTGATTATGGCCAGAAGTAGGTCAGAGCTGAGTTCACGCTTCTGGTTTCCATATCTTCTAAGGGGACCATCATGACTGGGCAAAGTGCTGCTCAGAGAATTAGAGCAACAAGGTGCAGGACTTGCCACAGTTGCTCTAAATCTTCCTTCCATACATTTGTGTTTTGCTCTTTCTTTCATTTTCCTCTGGTTATCCACCTCTTCTCTATGCTCTACAGTCAACAGTTTAGCAGTGGGACTGGAAACAATTATCCCACGTTAGTGATAACATAAATATCTGATAGTCACATGACTGGTCCAGCTTCTCTTGATTAAGGTGTAAAGAATGTTCAGATCATCTGATTCCTAATCCAAACTAGCTTCTGTTTCCTGAAGAGGCCGTGACCATCATCTCATGAATTGAAATTGACAATTGCTCCTGCTAAATCCTTGTCTTTTCAGATCTCAACAGCTGTCCCTGTTACCTAACAACCCCTACTTTACCGTGAGCTATAGGTTACCTTAGATTGCTGTTATTCCTTTCTACATTTCTGTGGTTATAACAACCATACCTGTTACTAAGACTGGTGTGCTTTTGTTCCTCTTCAGTGGTTGCACATACTGAATTATAAAGCTGTCACTACCAGATGCAAATGCACATCAACAGCTTGATTTCCTTTTCCTATGATAATACAATCTATGCACAACCAAGGGATGCTTCCATTTACCACCACTTTGGCCTCTGCACAATTTTCTTCTTTTCAGCATGATGTTACTCATTCTGATCAGCTGGCCAAAGACCCACTTCATCCACTGAATCTCTGGAAAACCTTTAGCAATAGTAAACTGGGTTCGTACAGATACTGTTTTTGTCATATGCTTCTCAGACCCTTTAGTAAAGGGGAACATAATTAGACTATTGGGTTTGGGTTTTTTTCTTTCTAGAAAATCAACATTTATTATTGCTAAAAATATGTTACCTTGCTTAAATAAAAAACTTCCAAAAGTAAAATAATATTAGAGGGGCGGACATCAGTTGGCATATGTCTCGTTTTTAGCAATTTGGTAAATAAATTTAAGTAGATTGCATACTACACTGAATTTCTGTCACCTGAAATTTTTCTATCAAAAGTAAAGAGAGCAGGCAGTTTGGTAGCAGTGGTTCAACTTAATTGATAATGCAGCTCTTGATGACTTTGAGACAAGTTTCATATGTAAACAATATTTAAGCAAATCATGATCTATAGGGAAGAAACAGCAGGAATAATATCAAAATATCAAAGCCAGCATCACCACATAGCTTTAACCACCTATAACCCCCCTTAGGATTTAATTTCCAAGTTCAGCTTTTTATTCCCTCATATTGCTCTGACATTCAAAAACTCTAAAAATTTATGGCAATGCTTTTCTACACAACGAAAAACTCCACTTTTTTATTATTCAGGATACATATCTAGAGACTCAGAACATGATTCCCCTTTATAATAAATTTTAATGGTTTTGTCAACTTGGTCTCTGAATAGGGCTAGAAAATTTTTATAATGATGGAGCATAACATCTACTAACACCAATACCTTCCTCAAAACTTCTTGAATTTGAGAGCAATAGTAGTTGGATTCATATAAGGTGTCTGGAATACTTTGGATTTTTTTAAAAAACTGAATACTTCTTGCATTCAGGGGCTGTGGGAAGACCGCATTTTTAATATTCCTATTTCCATATTTACTCTTTCTTTTTAACTGGCAATTATGACTTGCTAATATCTCTCGTGAAAGTAGTAATTTACACATATTTTAATGCTGAAAATTGCCAGCCATGTGAAAGACGAGAAGCTGACACAAGAGACAGAGAAAATGTGGGCAAAATTACAGGTTTCGTGCTGTGGGACTGTGAAACTACTATTTTTTGACCAAGCAAAAGATTTTTAAAATATAGGCAGTAGCTTTGAACTCTACAGATAGGCACAAATAGAAAAATTTTGATAAATACATGGTTAAAGAAGTATCCAACTAGAGTATTGCTCATGAAATGGATTTCCCCTCCTTTTTCTGTCATGTATGTGTTTAAGATGTAGGTAAGGTCTGTTTGGCAGATCTTTAAACAGAAACACAGTCTGTTTTCCCCATTTCTCCAGTGCTTTTTTTTTTCTTTTGTTACCCATTTTGCATTAATGACCTCTGACAGCTAACACAGCCTCATTGTTTTGCTCATGCTCTGAATACAGATGTTATGGTACTAGAGGAAGTCTCCTGTGTACATACCTATTTACTTGGCAGAAAAATTAAAAGAAACCGTTGTTGATGATGGCAGCTTTCCTTTCAGGAATTCAAACAACAGCTAATCACTTGATCACCTGAAATAAACTCAGGCATACCCGTGTCCGCTACACTGTTTATTTACTGTGGAAACATTTTCTCTACTGTCTAGCCATGCTCTGGCTGTGCTACACAATCGTTTTCCTGTTATGGCAATTAATATTCAAGACAAATATAAAGTATTCATAGATCACATTGTATTAAATCTTTACTGTTACAGTAAGCAAAGATGTGAAAAAAATCATTGCCCTTCAGAAGGCAAATTGGTGGTTTCAGGCCAGTCGGAGACGCCAGAAGCTCTAAAGAACTAAATGATGCTTTCTGGTAGTTTTAGCAGAAAGGTAAAAGAATGCTGTGTGAAGAGAGCTTTAGCTTTCAAGCTTTATAGATGGTCTCTTCATAGTTGTTTTGAGTCATGTTGGCAAGGTGGCTTCAGAAAGCTTTTGCTCCCTTTCTCACTCAATAGCTATTTCACCCTGTGGCACGAGCCCAGACTTTGAAGTGCTAGAAGCTAGTCAAAGAGCAGATTTTCTGCTTACAGAAACAATTTCCAGAGAGACCTGAATAAAAATACTCTGCCTCAAACTAACTCTGAACAGAGGGAGTGTTCTGGTCCAAATTTTGCTTTCTGGTTTTGCCTAGAGCTCTCCCAAGGTATTACCTTGACTATGCCCCTTATCCCAACAGTACATGTTCCAGAATAGTACTTTAGTATGTAAAAAAGTGGTGTTTTTTTTTTTTTTTACTAACTGAATTTAATAATTGAAATATACATGTGAGTTAGATTGCTACAGTGGGAAGATACTCTCCTGATGAAGATATCAAGATACTTATGTATTAAATTCCTAAGTTTAAAAACTCAGGGGTTTTTTGATACTTGAATATGTATTTGATTTTATAACATTGTTTCAGTTTATGGAATTGTTTTGTTGATATAGATTATTTAGTACAGATAGTTATCAGATAGAGTTGTCTACGGAATCCAATTAAAAAAGAGAGAATCTCAAACACAGAACAAGACGAAGCTGACAAAGATGAACTTCTGGAATGCCGATTGTCATGTCTGGATATTAAAAATCACTTCATGTTTGGGGTTTTTTTCTTAGCTTTGCAGAGATAACCAGGCATCATCCTGGTTAGAATCTCACCCGCATGTAATGTGGACATGAACAAATTTTCTTTCATGAGCAAGTGGAAGAGAATTTTGCTTGATTTGGAATGGGGTGATGAGCAAGCCATATATAAGTGTAATGTGAGACGTCTGGGGCATGACTTTGCACTGCTCCAAGTATTAAAAAGTACTAGAAACTGGAGAAAAAAAATTAATATTGCTGATTGATTTTTTTCACTATTTTCGTGACGCTAGTGTGTGGGATACAAATACTCCTGCAGACAATCTCCTTTGCTTTTGCTTTCTGGAAGCCTTAATGAATAAGCCAAAGAGCTGTCTATACAAGAGGTGGTTGCATCTATGCTCACTCCTCCTGGGTTTCTTCTCTTGCTAATTGTACACTGTGATGTTCTTTATGTTCTTTCTGCCTTTGAGTGGCAGGCTGTTGAAGTTGTTTCACAGCAGAATTATCACAAAGGCATGAGGCAGGAATTAAAACCTAGAGAAGTAGAAATGGCAGCTCTTGGTGCAGAGCACCACTGCTGACCATTGCATGATCAACAGGGCTTGCCACTGAACACATGAGGAATTCACTGAATTTGGTACAGGGCTCAATGAGCCACCTATACCTTTGGGCAACGTGGAAATCACATGTAATTTCCAATGTCATTTTGTTGGCATTACACACACACACAAAATCATAAACTGATGTTTTGAAATTTGCTGTGTAGGTTTTGAACAGTTCTGCATGTGGGTATTTCAATAATTTTCTGGTTTTGTTTCTTCAGGATTTGTGCTCTATTATTGGCTTTGCTTTCTGCCTCCCCCTTTTCAGGGGTCACTGCTTTAAAGGGACACGATGGATACTTAAAACCGGAGGGGCAGAAGTAGGACAGTTTTATTAATATTCTAAAAATACAGAGCTTTATTTATGAAGTGTGTGAAGTATTTTAAAAGACAGTCTCAACACTTTAATTTTTATTGCCACTTGTCTCCAGTTTCTGCAAAAAAAATTTTGACACTATACAAAGGTGCCTTTGTGGCCTGATGCTGGCCAAACCAAAACTTCAGATTCTAGCTGTTAAATCCAGTTATACAAGACCTGTGTAAATTTTCATTATATCCATTACAACTGATTTCACACAAATGAGCATTTCAGATGAATAAAAAGGAAGGCCCAGAGAAAGCCTAACTATTAAAAAAAAATTCTACGACACATTTCAAAAGAGTAAGTGTGTTACTTGGTGTCACTGGCTGTACTCCATCTTGTGTAATTAGATTTTGCCTACATGAAATTCCCCCTGTAGTTCTAACAGGATATGTTTATTTTTTACTTCCTGCAGGAAAGCCTGCACTAATTTATATTAGCTGAGCTCTGCTCTAGAAGTGGCAAAATTTCATGTAAGATAACAGTGTTCTATTCATAAAAACCATTTGAGCATGTCAAATGTTTCTTGCAGACTTTTGGGATTCCCTAAATGAAGGAAATTCCATCTGCCCTGCTTTAAATTTCTAGTTATGATACTATAACCATCAGCACTGAGCTCCAGACTCCACCTGATTGCTGCGTGAAATGTAAAAAATTCAAAAACTATCTGATCCTGTCTAATACCTTTGAATTCAGTGTGATGGTGTAGTAGGTGCATGGCCTCCCTGGATCAGATTTGCATCCCATTTTGGCTGGTGTGCTGATGCTGCCAGTACTTGCTTGTTGGTCAGGCTTTTTCCTCATCTCATCAGCTACCAGATGATGATGCCCCAAAGTCTTGAAGGTTTGTATCATTAATTGATTTCTCTTTTTCTTTTGACTAGGGTGGTTTTGTGGCTATTTTAAGTATATATCTGTTTGGTGGTGTTCATCTCTTATTTACTTTGAACTGAGGTCAACATTAAATATTATTCAACATAAAAGATTTTGCAAGGTGCTTTACATTGCCACACTGGTAAATTCTTTAGACACAAAGGCAAAGGCAGTAGTTTAGACTTTTTGAATTAATTTTAAGGAGTAAAAAATTTGGGATTATATCTGTCTTTTATGTCTCAGTCACTTGCAGTTGTATTCCTGCCTAATGGCATGCTCTGTTCTAATCTTCTGGTCCCATATAGAGGCAGTGGCATAGTAGGTTTGAGTTTTGGTTTTGTTTGTTTTTGAAATATATTATGGACATTTATCCCCCTTTTTTCTTCTGGAGTCAGGTAATATTCTTTAGGATTATGTGGAGTGCAGTGCACAGACAAATATATTGCCACAGCAGCTGGAGAAATTTTATTCCTCGCTGCTGTCTTTCAATGTGGTTTCCTCATCAGTCTAAACTATGAGCATGTGGCACTGCACTGAGCAAATCCATGGGGAAATTTCACCCAATACTTATTGCAAAAAAAACCCCCACCACTTAAAAGCTCCAACATTTACCCACACCTGCCCCATTTTGCAAAGTAAAGCTTTCCAAAGAATTATTTCGTGATCCTCAGCATCTTGCTTTTTTCCCCCTAATAATCTTATTTCTTTATTTTAAAAGTGTC
Organism: Melanocharis versteri; assembly: GCA_013397845.1. Lineage (NCBI taxonomy): Eukaryota > Metazoa > Chordata > Aves > Passeriformes > Melanocharitidae > Melanocharis > Melanocharis versteri. The sequence goes on along the minus strand of VZTG01001876.1, from coordinate 1,238,202 downwards.
TGTTTTGAAGTTAGAGCTCTCTCTGCAGAGACCTAATGTACTTTTATCCTGTAGGATTTGCTCAGGGCACCCTGAGCACTTCTCTGCCTAGTTTCTGCCTCAGCTGGGGGAAATCAGAGGAGTGCCAGCTTTGGTAATGAATAATTGGGAATTTATTCAGAGCTGAACATGAATAGAGGGTGCAACCATGTCGCTAAAAAAATAAAGGTTGCATGTATTCAAAAGAGGAGATGTGTTTAAGGGGTATGTATATTGCAATATCAGCCCCCATATTCTTAGGAAAAATATTGATGAGGGCTGTGTAACATCAGTTCCATTGTGATAAATAGTGGTAACAGAAAGATAAGATGTAGGACTGGAACTTGTGAGAACCAATTATTTCTTTAGGTGTTTTCAAATGCATGAACAAAGGGTATGAATTCCCACACAGATACTTTCAAAACTTATTCAGAACTTTTATCTTTAATCCACTTGATTTTGGTCAACGACTTGTTAGGTACGCACTACCTTTATCCATGCTTGGATAGTAGGAATTGTACATATTAAAATCTGACCAACCGCAACATAAGGCAGTTTGCTTTCTTCCATTTAAGGTTCTCCTAGATATCTTTTTCTTCCAGGAGGCTAATAATGAATCACAGGAAGTTTAATATCAGGATGCTTGCACTATCAGAAATGCTGCCAGTGGATTCTCTTACTTAGTGGCATCTTCAATAATTTGGCTTAATAGAACCACCATAGGCTCAGCAACAATATGATATATTTTGAGTATTTCTCCAGAATACAGTTATTTTTGTATGATGTCCCCTACTCACCTAGGAAAAGTTCCTGCTTTTATAAAGAAGGAAAAGCTAAATGGCAACTTGGAGCAATACACTTCATGTTATTAATGTGCACAGCATAATTCACCCCTGAAAACGAAATTCTGACACAGACTTCCATGGGACCTTGAACAATTTACTTAACTTTTATTTGCCTCAGTTTCTAAATTTCAAAGGTAGAATCTACAAACAATGTATAACTTACTTAAAATGTGTTTTAAAAAATGGACTGGGGAAAGTTTCAGGAAACAAAATTATTGTAATGTCTCTCCAAGCAGTCATTAGTTGTACGAAGCAAGCACTGTAATACTAGACATTTCATGCCTGGATTCTAAAGAGATTTAACCAGTCCCAGGTTTTTGCTTTCAGAATTACTTGCATGGAGACTGGCTTTTAAAGTCCCTTGGTTCCAGTACCTTCCAAGAATTGCCTACAAGTAGCTCCTTACATATTTTCATGCAGACTTTTTTAATTTCCACTTTGCTTATGGGGATGGGGGAAACGTGTTAATTTTTGAAAATACTAAATCACAAACTACCACCTCTGTTTGCAGTGGGAAAGTCTGGGGTGGTTTATTTTGCATCCCATGTACAAAGATAGAAATAATCAAGACAAAACTGGACTCAAAAATAAGTAGGGCTGAGAGTACTGGGTGCACCTTCATTAGTATTTGAGTCTGCATCAGAGAAAAATTTCCTGGTTTTCTTTGCTTGGACTGCAAAACATTCCCAGAGTGCTAGGACCAGTCTCTGTCTAGAGTAAAATAAATCATCAAATGTACTGTGCTCTGGAAGCAGAAATTGTGTGCTCCGCCTGCTCATAAGGGCTCAGTCTGTGGGACTGGATCCGACAGATTCTTCAGTAACGCTCCTGGAGTTAGTGAAGGATGAAAAGAATTTCCTCAGCACCAGCTACTTGACTCCACTGACCTGTTGCCATCAGGCCTCCCTCACTGGTTGTCCTCCAGGGATCCTCCAATATGGCCATGGCCCAGGACCTCACTTCAGGCCACCAGCCCCTGCCCCAGGAATGCCCCAACCCTGTCTTGTATCTTGTTGTGTTAATATAATGTTTTAAATTCATTACGGATACCTTCTTCTGGTTAAACTGTATCTCGATTGTTGCTGCTATGCTCTTTTAGCTCAGTTCATTGTGCTGAAGTACTGTGAGACTTGTGTGTGCCAAAAATTCCCTAATATTTGCTGTATGAGTTGTGCATGATGACCATTATCAAGTATGTGAGGTCTGCATCTGAGGCTTGGGATGGGGCTAATGGCCTCATCCTGCCTGACAAGTAGAGGAAAATCTTTGTTGTATGGTGCAGTGCACTGATTTATAAGGTGAAAGAGGGAAGAAATGGGATTTCATTGAAGCTAACCAATGTACATGTGGCAACTTTCATTTTGTCATGTTGTTTTTGTAAGAGGTATGTGCTGACCTTAATGACCCCTGCTTGCATGGTGCTGGTTATGTGTACTCTAGGTACCCTTTAAAAATCATTACTTGATTATTATTATTTTTATTATTATTAAACACTGGAGCTGCTGTGACACAGAAGCCTGGACAGCCTGCCCTGCTGGCACAGGCATGACATGACATGGAGAGGGCATGAAATGTCTGTAGGAACAATACACTCAGGAATGAGCGCCTGGCATTTCTGTCCTTTGAGTCTTTCTGTGCAGCTTTGCTTTCCATATATAGAAAGTGAGAGTGCTGAGAAGCTGTCAGGGCAAAATAGTCTGATCTGCATTCCTCTGAGGAGGAAAGCATGAACTCACCAGAGCTCAGCACTGGCCATGACTTCTGGAGCTGTTAGTGCCCAGATTTTGGGGCAGGCAGGATGGAGGAAATGGAAGTGCTGAGACAGGCTGGGGGCAGTGCAGCCTGTAGCTGTGCTGCCAATTTCCGTGTGTGATGTGCTTTCCTTAGACTAGCACAAATCCTCCTCTTTCTCTGGATGAGCTCAGGCTGCTCCTAACATCTTCTAGAATAAAATAAATTAAAATTAATTGCAGATATTTGTTTGGAAACTGGCATCTGATGACACATTGCTCTCCCTATATGAGTGCTGCTTTTTAACCAGCTTTGTTTGGATATTGTTACAGCAAGGTGTGAATGTTTTGGATCAGTGACTTAGGTTGCTTTTTACACATTATGAATGATTGTTTGTATACCGAATAACATAAGGTTTAAGACAGAAGGCATAAGAAATGGATTGTTAGAGGTGGATTGCAGGGTACTGCAGGGTGGTACTGCAGGGTGGTTACACACTGTGTTGTCCTTGAACCTCCACCATGGTACAAGACCACTCAGTGTGTGACTGCCTGACTGAATCACAGACAGAGGGCAAACCCTACGTTTACCCTCTGTATTCAGAGGCCTGTTTGTCTACGTTAATGACTGAATGCTTTTCCCCTTCATTGCTTCCCTAAAATTAAATACTTTTAAATTTTCTCAAGTATGGATAATATTTTAGGCCTCTAAATTCAAGTTTAAAGTAGCATTTTTTTCTAAGATCTTAGGCTGTAGACACCTGCAGAGTATTTATTTACTCATTTCGTTTGGAATTGATTAATTTGATATTGTCGGTCATCCAGGGATTTGTTGCTAGGAGCAGGCAAAATACTTCTTAAGGATCATGACTAAATTAAGAGAAAAGCAAACTTTGGTACCTGAGGGATTTGCCTGGTATTGGGTTTGTATGAAATAGAATAAAGGCCCTTTAAAGTTTTATTAATTTTCCAGAAAATACTTCAATTGTATACCTTGTAACTACAATTTCTGCTTGATTCCTTCGAGATTTTAGATATGCTTATTTTTTTAATTTCACTTTTTAATCTGAATTTCTGACTAGAGCTGAATCATTCTGAAATAGAGACTTGTGTTATGGTGATTCACTTTAACACTGTAGATGGATTTTCTGATTGTTGTTCTAAATGGCAATACCTTTTCTGTCAAATTTTCCTTTAATCCATCATAAAGTCATTTCAGTTGATCTATTTATAGTTTATTTGAAAGAAATGTCATATTTTTAAGTATATAGTTTATGATAATTTCCAAGATATTTCAGGAAAAAGGAAAGGTGATGCAGACAGAACTTGAGTTTGAATGGTCAGGTTTAGATGTGAAATTTCACAAAAATGGAAATTCTCCGTAAAAAAATTCATGCCCCCCTAGGCAGGATTCGGCCTTCACACCAAGAAAGGAGACCACCGGAAAGGCTAACTTTTCTCATCTCATGTGTTGACAGTATCTCAACTCTACCATGTTCAACTTCAAAGGACCCTAGTCAGTTAAAAAGAAAAAAAATTGAAGTATTTTGAGCAAAAGGATTAAAAGGGAAGACCATGGAGTGCTTGGTATATACAGACCTGTGAAAAAGAAAGAAGCAGTAGTTAGTGCTAAGCTTGCTTACTGCTGTGTGTCTGGTTTGCTGCAGCAGTTCAGTCTCTCCATTCCAGCAGTTTGGCTGGAAGCCTGCTCTGAGAAAAGCCTTGTAATAAAGCCAACAGTAAGAGGGTGGTGCTGTGCTGCACCTCTCCAGCAAAACATGTGTGAGTTTCTCTTCAAACTGTGCAGAGTACTTCCATGTGCATGAATGGATCAAGCAATGCAGTGATTTTTGCTGCTTGCTCTCAGCTGCTATCTGTGTTTGAATTCTTGTGGATTAACTCCTTTGGAACAGCATTGGCTAATAACCTTTGGCAGTAACATAAAAAGATTGGTGCACATCTGGCTATCTTTCATGCTGTTAGTACTCTTCACTCAAAAAGTCAGAATAATATCCACCTACAGGAACAAATATTTACTTTTCTCAAAGAGAAGTACTTATTTCTTTTGGTCTATAAAATAAGGGCATACTCCTACTATTTCTAAGTTATCTTCAGAAATGGCATTTAATCTTTAGGTCACAGGAAGGCAATGTCATGTAGCAGGCATGACATCAAGGCTCTTGTGCCTGATAGTGCCAGGATAGTGCCTTCAATGCAAAATTACTTTTTCCTGCCTGGTGATCTGAAATGTAACAGGACAGTGCTGCTGGGGAATCCTTGAAAACCCAGAATAAATGCAACTCCTGACAGTGAGCACCATATGACAGTGAGCAGTAGCACTCTTGATGGACAAAAAAACTGTTTGGGTAGCTGTGTCCAAGGAGTAGTGGTGAATGGGGTTACACCCAGCTGACACCCTGTCACTAGTGGTGTTCCCCAGGGCTCAGTGCTGGGGCCAGTCCTGTTTAATACCTTTATTGATGACTTTGATGAGGGGATGGAGGGCACTCTCAGTAACTTTGCAGATGCCATCAGGTTGGGCAGTTGATCTTCTTGGTGGTAGGAAGGCTCTGCAGAGGAATGTGGACAAGCTGGATGTATGGGCTGAGACCAGTGGTGTGATGTTCAATAAGGTAAAGTGGTGACTCCTGCACGTTGGACTCACAGTAACACCATGCAACCTTAGAGACTGGGGGGCAGAGTGACTGAAAAGCTTTCCAGTGGAAAAGGGCCTGGGGGTGCTGGTCAACAGCAGCTGAACATGAACTAGAGTGTGCCCAGGTGGCCAAGAAGGCCAATGGCATCCTGGCTTGGATCAGAAATAATGTGGTCAGCAGGACCAGGATCATCGCTCAGTTCTCAGCACCGGTGAAGTCACACCTTGAATCCTGTACTCAGTTTTGGGCTCCTCACTATGAGAAGGACATTGAGGAGCTGGAGCGTGTCCAGAGCAGGTGAAGGGTCTGGAGCACAAGGCTTGTGAGGAGCAGCTGAGGGAGCTGAGGGCATTTCGCCTGGAGAGGAGGAGGCTCCGGGGAGACCTTACTGCTCTCAACAGCTACCTGAAAGGAGGGTGGCCAGGTGGGAATCAATCTCTTTTCTCTGTTCAGTGAGGGACAGGACAAGAAGAAATAGTTTCAAGTTTCCCCACGAGAGGTTTAGATTGGAAAATTTCCTCATGCCTGGGGTTGTCCTGCATTGGAACAGGCTTCCCAGGATGATGGAGTGGATGATACCTGGAGGTATTTAAAAAACATGTATATGTGGTGCTTAGGGACATGGTTTAGTGATTGACTTGGCAGGGTTAGATTTATGGTTGGACTTTCTGATCTTAAAGGTCGTTCCTAACTTCAATGATTCTATGATTCTATAAATGGATGCATTTGGATGAATACCTCAAAATGCATTCCAGAGACACCTTTTTGGAAAAACCTTGAGAAAAAAAAAAGGAAATAATATGATAAAAAAGAAAAATTAAGTAGAAGGAAGACTGCAATTTATGTTAGTGAGTACAAGATCATAGAAACCCAAAAAGTTCAGTTACAGTTGAGATGCCCAGTCTCTGTTTATAGAAGCTGTATAGTAGCATAACACTGTCCTTTCCATTTCACCAGGTAGCAAGTCGACCTAGTGAAGAAAAGGCTTCCTGTGGTTAAAAAGCCTGGGTAAAAAGCCCTCCCTGGCTTTTGTTAATAGCACAAGCACATTTTAAGATAGATGTATGAAAGTTTATATTGCAGTCAACTTGCTTTGCACTTCTAGAATATATGTATGCTTTAAAGAGATGAATGACACAAGGTTAGAACATGCTTAAGGACAAAATGAGGTGTTTATATATGCATCTGTTTGGAATATGAGTAGAAGATTACTTTGAAAAGTCAATATTTTTCTATAGAAATACATTATTTTTTTTAAATATTCAACAGATAGGATTAGCATGGAGTATTTCAGGGATAGCGAGATGCTGTGCTCCAAAGAGATTCTCCCCCTGGACTGGACAGGGCACTGTCCTGTATTCCTGACCTGTACCAGATGCTTTGGACTCTCATGTCACCTCTCATATCACAGGACAAGACTTTTAGGAGGCAGATGTCTCTCAGATTTTGGTGTGTTTTTTTTTTTTTTTAGAGTTACTTCTATTTCTTTGAACAGAGACTTGACAGAATAAGAGTTTCAGACTGAGAGACACCTCTGGAGAGCATTCATACAATCCCCTGGTTCAAATTAACGTCAGCAGGTTGCTCCAGGCTGAGCCCAGTTGGGTTTTGGATCTCTCCAAGGATGGAGACTTCACAACCTCCCAATGTAGAGAGAGAGGCGTCAATCACCCTTACATTTAAGTGGAATTTCTTGTAGTTTTATCTGTGCCCATTGCCTCTTGTTCTGTCACTGGGCACCACTGAGAAGAGTCAAACTGCATCTTCTTTATTCCCTCCATCAATGTGTTTTGCATATTTATGAGATCCTCTTGAGTCTTTCCTTCTCCAAGAAGAGTCCTAGCTCTTTCAGCCTCTCCTCATACGGCAGGCTCCAAACCCTTAATTGCCTTTGTGGCCTTTTGCTGGACTTGCTCTGGAACATCCATGTTGTTCGTGTACTGGGGAGCCCAGAACTGGACCCTGCACTCCAGCTGTGTCTCACCAGAGCTGAGGAGAGGGGAGGGTTCACCTCACTGGACCTTCTGGCAGCTGTTGGCCTCTTTAGCTCCAAGGGAACATTGCTGGCTCATGGCCACTGCTGTTCACTGGGACACCCAGGTCTTTTCTGCAGAGCTGCTTTCCAGCCAGCAACCCCCAGCCTGTACTGGTGCATCCAGTGATTATTCCAGGGTGCAGGACTTCACACTTGCCTTTGCTGAACTTCATGAGGCAAACTTCTTGTTTGCCTGTTTCTCCAGCCTGTCGAGGTCCCTCTCAGTGGCAGCTCAGCTCAAGTCCATCAGCCACTCCTGCCCGCTTCTCTCTGTTGTGCCACACCCCCTGGTCCCTGGGAGCAGGCAGCCAAGCGCTCTTCTGAAAAGAGCTCCAGCTGGAGAGGCTGTGAGCCTTGCCCTGGTGTGGGCAAGGCCTGGACTATTTTAACCCAGACTAGAATTTTTTTTGTTCCAAGAAATGTTTTATATTTTGTTTGATTAGCTAAATATATTCCAGAGGGTTATTGCTATTACCAGCACAAAGACTACTTCAATTAACACCAAAATCAAGAGCCCTAAATAGATAGACAGAAAACTTTTGCTATCTAGAGAGGTAAATGAAGAAGCAAACGGGTCATCATGGCGAAAGTCGTAAAACAGAAGGGTAATTTTGACAGCAGCATTTTGAATGGATTTAGAGAAGCGAGCTTAATACTGGGAAACAAGCTAACACTTGGAAGACAGAATATAAGATGAGTAGTGATTGGGTAAATCTCAACAGGGAGAACAGACTGTCTTTGCAGTTATTTCAAAGGGAAGCCAGCAAGAGCCGAAAACAGACCAGATGTGAGAGATATTGGAGAAAGTGAAATCCAAAAATCATCTAGGACAAAACCCAGGTGTTTTTTGATTTGTCTTCCAGCACCCCTACAGCAAAAGATTTGCATTAATACTGTAAAAAAAAAAAAGTGGTTTTAAGATTTTTCTTGGAATTGGCCTTATAACCTCAACATCAATAGTTAAGGAAAGGTTTTTAAGTTTTTTGGATTGGGATTTTTTTTTTTTTTACTTTCCAACTCTTTATGTTGATATTTTACAATGAAGTTTTTGAATTCAATTATATTGGGTCATAACTTACACAAAAGGACAAGGCTGTGGCTGCTACTTCCAAAGAATGACTAAGTCATAACATAGTTCAACCAGAGGCGCGCAAGTGAAATGGATTTTGAAATCAAAATAGACTGCTAAATGAATAGCTCAGATCTTAACTACTCTAAATCATTGCCATTCCATGGCAGTCAGTGTATTTACATAGAGTTATTCTCATGGAGAATTTGTCCTGTGTTGCTAAAATTCAATGTAGGGCCAAAATCTCCTTTCAGGCTCAGTGGGGCTTACAGGCATGCATCCTCCTGTGCTGGTAGCTGTCCAGCTATGCCAGGTTCTGCCCGAGTCCTGAGGGAATGCCTCCTGGGAACCAGCTGCTATACAAAGACACAGCTGTGGGTGCCCTTTCACAGGCTGTAATTTATTAATTGGATGGCTGTTGCTTAGGAAGACTCGGACAAGTTTTCCTCTCTATTCCCTTCACACATTCTCTTGGGTGTGCATCCCCTAGGAACACAGTTAATGAATGTTAGAAGGTCTCTGTATAAAAAAGATATGCATGTACCACTGAACATTGTTATGGTACATAACACACTAGGAAACTTAGGATGATTCCCAAGTTTTGTAAAACAAGTCATGCTGTGTGAAAAAAAAAATCCTTTCAAGTGTACAGTTTTTTCCAAATTGCCTAGATGATTTTTCATAGCTTGCTCTGGCATCAGCTTTGTGAAAAAGAGTCATAAAGAAGGAGAAGAGGGAATTTCTTATCCTTTCCTTCATGTGATGACAAGAAAAATTTCATCTATAAGTTTCGCAATGTCCTCATTCATGTAAAATTTCTGTTGCATTTAATTTGCTATCGCAATTGACTTTTATGAGAAATTTTTCCTGAGCCAAGAACTTCTAGGATTAGACAGCAGAGAGATTTGGGTTTGTTTTTGAAGACAAGAGAGAAGTCAGGGTATAATTGACTGTCTAGATTTATGTTACTAACAGATAATTTAGTTTACAAAACATGTTTATGGAAGAAAAACATTATTGATGCAACCCATTGTGAATTAGACTTTTCCAGATTCCTGAGTAAGTGAATAAACAGTGTAAGTGCAAAAATCAGCTAATATATTTTGTGCATTGATTTTGACAATTACAGACCTGTTTGAAATATTTATATTCCTTCATATATTAATAAATGATCTGTGGTGTATTTTAAAAATAAAATGAAATCTCAGTATTATGTCAGCTCACCACAGACTCCTGTATTAAATCTTTGCTGAAACGCAGAGAAAGACATTGAATATTTATGCAGATTATACAGTATAGCCACTGTATTCCACAGTATTAATTTGCCCGCTCTCAGTCTGAATTGATTTTTTCTGCCAAGTCTGGAGTATCTGGAGGTGCCACAGCCATTCTCTTGCCTGCATATTAAATGCACAACTTGATTTCCTCTTGAATTGGCAACACAAGAACGTTTTTCTTCTCTAGGGTTTGACCTTTCAGAGAGATATTTAATTTAAGAGTGCTTTTGGCATAATTCTAATTGCTGGGGAGCAGTAAGGTCAGATTGTTCCACAGAGGAGGATGAGCTCATTGAAAAGGACAACCTAGATGCAGAGGATCTCACCGAGAAGGTGTAAACCCACAGCACTGGTGACAATGACAAGTCCTGTGGACAGTCAGCAGACAAGATGAGATGATGAGCCTGGGATGCAGTTCATCCAGAAAGTGCAGGAAATAGTGTTTTTTAGCAGAGCTGACAACCAGGTAAACTTTCCCCATAAAACTCCACAGCCACGTTGCCCAAGTGCTTTTTGGAAATCAGTGCAGCAGGTGCATATGTCCTGCTGTGTTTGTGGGCAGAAAGTGTCAGGCCCAAGCTCTGCTCCCCACATATCTGTTGTTGTCATTCTGCAGTTCACACTGCTGCATCCCTTGAACAGCCCCCAGCCTTGACTCCAAACAGGCAAATGTTCAATTAGTCTAACTGGTAGATCTTTTTAAGAATTAGATTCTGTACCTGTGATTAGAGTAAGTTCAACTTCTCCAGTCTTTAAATGGAATATTTTCTTCCCTTTTCCTTCTTAAATGCATTCTTTTCAGTTTTGTTTCAATACTGCCTCTGTTATTATAAGACAGTGATTCTTAGAAATGTATTTCACACTCTTCATTGATTACTGAGTAGCGGATGTTAATTTTAGAAACATAATGTACTCTCAAAGTTAGTGGAATATCAAAATACTGTACACTTAATATTATATTTTCCCTTCAGAGGAGTAACTTTAGCTTAATAGTACACACAGATTGATTTTACAGGTTGCATATGTAGCTAGTATAGGTATGCAATATCCATTGATAGCTAATCTAAAAAATCAATTTTTTATTGCACCACCTGTTCCAGCAATTCTGATAAAAATGAATGGCTAAAGGATCTTGGGCAGCTCTTTCGATTTTGTATTAGGGCAATTTTCTTATTTTTCAGTTACTATGATCTGTTTTTCCAGCCCTCTATGAACTCTTAGTGCTTCTGTATTTTGAAATCTCTTGTTTATAAACGACTGCTTTTCAGTGGCTTAGACTGCTCATGTCTACCCAACATGGTATGGATTTTTAGTCTCCATGGTCAAACTCTGAAAGCACTCAGTGCTTTTAGCTAGTTCACTTATTCAGTAGTGAGCTAAATTATGAGATATGACCTTGCATGTTTCGTATCATAAGGGGCAGAGAATGCTTGTCCTCTGGTCATGGGAACCTGTGTACACTGGACGTAGTGCCAGGTTCTCAAGGTCTTAAATCAGGATGCAAGGACAGGGATTTTTTCTTTGTAGGTTATCTCCCGTGCTAACACACACTTAAAAGCTCAGTAGGTTTTCCTTAATTAAATGACTTCAGGAGCTTATTAAACCACCTAACTTTGTCATTATGTTTCCGTTCTTATGGTCGTTGGGATGCCGCAGAGGAAAACCTATGCTTTCCAGATGGGTAAAACTAACAATGCTGCAATAAGGACATGTTTTCTTTTCCTTTCCTGTATTACAGAAAAGTAGGGAGAATGAAAAGTCAAGTCAATCTATTTTACAGACAAAAATTCACATGTCTCTGGGGAAGACTATACGAAAGTAGCATATGGAGAAAAAGAGCTTTAAGAAATATGAAGTTCTACTTTGTGACAGTATATTTATTTTCTGCCTTTTTTTGTTTTGTTTTGTTTTGTGTTGTGTTGGTTTTGTTTGTTTTCCAAATATGTAGTAGGAGAAGGAGTTTGTCCTATTTTTTGTGACAATATATTTACTACAATCTAGAGGAGGGTGAAGATATTTGTAGTTAATTACCTTTTTTGATACCTAATTGATCTGAATGTCTGTAAAAACATTGCCTTAATCCTTTCTAAACAGGGAGCACTTGAACTCATCCCTTTCTCCACCTTCTTTCTTCCTGATTGCCTTTCCCACCCCTAGAATAGATGTCTTACATAAGGTACAACCTGTCTTAGTGTAAGATGACAAAAAAATTGATGATGACAAGTTGATTGCAAAGAATTTTTATTGTGATCATATCAATTCTTTCCCAACACGAGATGCTCTCATGAGGAGTTTTTTCTAGATGCACTCTCCCAAGATCCTATAAGATATGTCTTGATGGAGATGGTCTCATGAAGTACATGAGTAACAAATATTTTACTGAAAAATTCAGTTTTCACAAGCTGTAAGTATTTTGTATGATAATTTGGATATTTCCTCTCATCCATGTAATTTTAAATGGAATTGGCCTAAGCTGAAACATTTTAGTTTCTTAATATGACTAAATTTTTGGTTTGTTTGTTTTGAGTTATTTCAACATCATCTATCCAGAGACAAAAAAAATTAAAATAATCTCTTCTGGAAAAATTGCCTGTAATCTTGGTACTGAAGCAGAGGGAATTTTCCCTTTCTTTCATCATCTTCCAAACTGAATTCCAGGCAAGTTCTGCAGTCTCATTTTCTCTGTCACAAACTCACAGAAATTCATGTGTAAGAAAGTGCCATGTGTGAAGACAATTTCTTGAAGGGGAGAGATAGACAACATGAAGCAAATGTGACCCTTGCTCAGTAGGATTCAGACTAAGTATGGGTGAATATCTGGCTTACACAAGGTAACTCAGGCTGCCAAAGGTAGGCAGGGAATCTTAAAATCATAGAATGTTTTTGGCTGGAAGGGATCTTTAGAGGGACCAGATTGCTCAGAGCCCAATCCAACCTGACCTTGAACACTTCCAGGGATGGGGCACCCACAGCTTCTCTGTTCCAGTGCTGCACTACCATTATCATAAAAACTTTGTTCCGTATATCTACTTTGAATTGACCTTCCTTTAGTTTAAACCGTTGCCCCTTTTCCTATTGCAACAGGCCCGGTTAAAAATTTGTCCCCATCTTTCTTATAAGCCCCCTCCAAGTACTGAAAGGCTGCAATTAAAGTCTCCCTGGAGCCTTCTCTTCTCCAGGCTGAACAATCCTGGTACTTTCAACCCTCTTCACAGGAGAGATGCTCCCTCCCTCTGACTGTTTGTGTGGCCCTCCTTTGGAGTCATTACAACAGATCCAAGTCTTTCCTGTTCTGGGGCTCCCAGGGCTGGACACAGCACTCCAGGCAGGGTCTCACCAGAGCAGAGGGGCACAATTACTTCCCTTGACCTTCAGGCAAAACAAGTAAGGAGAGGGTTTTATGTGCCACTTAAAGATGATGCAGAGCAGCCTTGTGCTGAGCATGGGGGTTGCTGGCCACTTAAGCGTGTCCCTGGAGGTCAGACATCAGACTCAGGGCTGCTCATTAGCTACTGCCACTTCCTTGGGATGCCAAACCCTGAAGAGCTGTGGCAACTTCTTGCAAAGAGGCCTCTTGACTCAGGAATTCAGCTCCTCTCTTCAGATAGTCAGCACTCAAAGCCACAGCTAAAAATTGCCTTCCTGAGGTCTGATTAAAATCCTGAGATAAATCTATTATCACTGTTATGAAGTCAACAGTGGTTTTTTATTTATTTATTGACTTTAGTAAGTCTAGTTGGTGTCTGCAGTGTTTCTTACAAAATCAGAAGCTACAGTAAACTCTGCTGGGTAGGATTCAGGTTGGGATTGAGGCTTTCAAATTTAAATGCCCTCCTGGATGTACCCATGTGTGGGCTATGGTGTCTAGCCTGCCCTATCTAAAGGAAGGTGTAGTCATACAGTGGGGAAGCCTGGAAACAGAGATTTTGCATGTCCTACACCTGTGGCTGGCTAAGTCAATCACCCATGAGCTCAGGCAATGTTAAATTTCACCCTTACTTGTGAAGTTCACTATTTGTAACTTGTAGCCTTACTCTATTAAACTCCTCAGATATTTACAGCATCTGTAACCCCTCCCTACACAGAAGATCAGTATAACACAAAATTAACAATATTGTCTGTTAGTGATTGTATTTAGCATGATTGTTCTGAAAGTGTAAGAGCGTCAGAGATGTGATTGTTCTACTCCAAGAGATTGTTATATTAAATTAGAAATTACTGCACAGTTTGATGCAGGAAATGCTATTCTCTAAGAATGATGTACTGGCAGAAAGTTGCATGAAAGCCTCTTCTTTCCCCTAGAGAACAGGTTGTTTGGGTCTACTAGACAATAAAAACTGAATAAACTGAATTTTAATTTACATATGTGAATTTTTTTAAAAATGTAAAGAAATAAACCACATTCTGAAAATCAAATAATGCTAAAACAAATTTGCTCTTTTTGTAATGCTTGTCAACTTTCTTTTTTTGCCCCAGTTTTATGCAAAGAACGTAAATATCTTTAGGATAGCACACTCAATATTATAAAATGAACAGTAATGTGTTCATTGTTTCTCTCAGTCAGCCATTGATATATCTTGTTACCAAGGTGGGTTGATATTAATAAAATACAGCACTACAACTAAGTGAGGTACACAGAGTTCTGTGCATATGTGCTTACACATTTGAAGCAATAAAACAATGTCACCTTCATTGGATCACCTAAATGTGATTATGACACATGACTTTATCAATCACAACAAAGGCAAACATTTCCTGCAAAAACCTTCATCTAGCTAATATTTATTTACACACTTTAAAAATCCACAGCTCCTGCAGCATATTAGTATTCTGCCACAACATGAGCTTTATTTCCTAACTATTAGGGGGGAACAAACCCTCTCCTACCTGATTTAAATTAGTTACTCAGAGAGAGAATTGCTTCCTTTTCCCATCCATTTTCACTCTAGGATGTGCATTTATATTAACACGGCCTTCAACATGGTAAAATGAAACAGAAAATATATTCTCCTTATCAGGGGGAAAAAAAAAAAAAGGAAGAAAAAAAAAGAAAAAAAAGACTGGAAAAGGTTCTTGCTGTTTCTGCTTAAATTGCTCCAAGGTGAATAATGCTAGGTTTTGATTATTGTAAATAAACACATTTTTTTCATTGATACTTGGAAGTTTTCCTGATGAAGAATAGTTTTTGAAGAAAGCATAAGCTTTTTGGAAGAATTTAACTTTTAAATTAGTGTTAGCCTTGGGCAATGATTAAAGAAATTAGTGGTACTCCTAAAACTCCATCATTCCCTTTGAGAAAAATTAGACATATTTTTTATTTCTTTTCAGCTAATGGTCATGCAGAGAACAATGAAGTAAAACAGAAATTGCTTTCCATGTGAATTCTGCAGTGGTACTTCTGTCTGAAAAGCATTCTAAACTCTTGCAGTACAATTCAAAGAACATTCTGGTGTTTGACAAAGTCAGAAAACATCAGGATGACATCACTTAACATAGAGAATTTTGTTATGATTTTACTAAAACTTCTTTTGGAGAGCTTCAAAATTTCAAAAGAAGTTTTAGTCATCAAAATATGTCTGGGATTCCTTTTAGTTTGTTCTTATTTCTGTAGAAACAAACCGAAATGGAGCAGGGACTTGCATAAAGAAGTTTTCTCTTTGACAGCATAGTTGTTTATGATACTCTGTAAATGCTGACATGATCTGTTACACTTACATACACCCACTGGAATGGATATTTATTTTTCCTTAAAAATACTCATGCATACTCGTGGGATGCACTCAGGAACTCTCAGGATTTTGGTTTCCTTTGGCAGGCCTGGAGTCTATGACTTTAACTATAACATGTTGCATTTGCTAGCGGACACTGAGGTACCATAATTCACTTTCATTTTTAGTCACTTTTTGGAGCTGACCCGTACTTTTCAGTTCAGAGCTAATTTCAATCAAATTTGCTTTTCACTTTGCAGAAACGTATCCAATATTACTTAGCTTTGACTGCACTTTAATTCCATTATATCACAATTCCAATTTTTATATTAGCTCCTCTGTATGGATGTAGACAATAAAATATCAAAAAAACCTACGCTCCAGAGTGCAGTTACATTTAATATCTTTTTTATTTGCAGTAAAATATGCAAAATTTAGGAAATTCAAATCACTGGTTAAACTGTACTGAGTTCACACAATTTCGAAGACTGCCTGGGAGATAACTGTGCATTTTCCTTGGAATAAAATGTTTAGCAAGAAGGCTTCATTTTATGGGTGCACAAAAGCATGAGGTCATTATTTTGAAAAGAATAAGAAAGTAGGTAATATGCTCCTCTGAAAAAACTTGCATACGTACTTCAAAAGTTGGAAAATACTGGAATATTCAGTAAAGAACAGTCATCATACAGTGTATCTTAAAATACTAGATATGAAAAGGTACCATACAGACAGTTAAATACAATGGCATTGTAATTCTAGAAGGCAGGATTGCAATGCTCCTTAGGCCCAAGGACAACTCTTCATTATGCTTTTGACAGCTTTACAGCCACACTGGCAGACCATTTGCATGTGACAGAGAAAGAGAAGGTTTGGCACATGGAATGTCAGTAGTTGAGTGAAGCATCACGTGTAGCTCAAACACTAATGATAAATGCCCAATACTACCTGACTTTTAAAACAGACTGACCTGAAATGTCTCTGTCTTTTTTAAAAAAAATTCATAATGAAGGTCTTAGTGAACTTTCACTAGAGCTGCTCTACCATCATGATTGCATCATCCTACAGGCTGGGCTTGGACTGAGTCACAGTGCTATGTCATATTGCAACAGTATATTCTCACATTCACTTTAGTAGCATGAGGTCATACTTTAATCATAACACTGAGTTTAAACTAAATAAAATAACCCATTAGTAAATACCAGCAGGGAAGTTTCATGTTATAAATAATGAATAAATAAATTTTATACATTTTGTCAACTTGTCTTAGAAGTTAGTCAAAAGCACTTACTGAGATTTGAATCACAGAATCATAGAATGGTTTGGGCTGGAAGAGACCTTAAAGATCATCTAGTTCTAACCCTCCTGTAATGGGCAGGGATGTCACTCACTAGATCAGGTTGCTCAGCACCCCGTCCAACCTGGCCTTGAACACTTCCAGGTGTGTAGGAAGCAGATTCATTACCAAAATCACTGTAATTTAAATACCAAGATATATATATTCCTGGCAATTTTGCCAAAACATTGGTTTTGAGCTAGATGAGACATTAGGAACAGTTTATAAGTAAAGCATTTGCTCAATATTGCTGTTACACAGAACAGAATCACCAAAATGCCCACAGATACTTCAGTAGTCCAGTCCTTTTTAAAACTGTTTTTATCAGGAAGTGGGTCATGCCTGGGGCACATGCTGAAATAATGGGTATAGTGCAGAGGGGATAATTAATAATATTTCCAATTAGATTTTAAAATGCCTTTTTTTCTAATCCAGAATCCCATTTTACTTGATGTCTTAAGGCTTTGCTCTGAAATGTTGCAAAAGTGGGCCAGGACCCAAATGTTGGATCCAAACATGTGGAAATTTTGGATCCAGAACTACTGCATAGTTAGGAATAGGCTCTTCTTTCCCTCATAAACTGAAGTGAAACAGCTGTGAAGAAACCCTGAGCTTCGATGAATAAGATAGAGATGTCTGTGATTTAATTGAATTGGACTCTGTATCTAGCCTGTATTTAAATTCTAATATTGATCCAACATCAATGCACAGCCACGTTTAACTGTTTTTTTGAACTCTTGAATTAATGCCACTGTAAAATGTTTGTTGGCTTTTTAATTTGAAATTAATAACTTGGCATTCAATGATACTTAGCGGTATCACAGATACTTGATAGTGATGTCTAACTAAAGATGTGAAAGAAAAGTAGCACTGAATCTTCATTTTGGAATTTGAGGTCTTTCAAGTTCTTTCTGTTTTGATGTTATTTTGACATTATTATAAGAATTTATGGTTGTTACCATACAGAAGCAGTTAGTGAAACTGCTAGTACTTTATGTGGTTTCATGAATATTTGCTTGGCATAGGACTAACTATTAAGTGTATGTATTTTCATCTTATGTGACGGATTTGTGATGTGATTGCAAAAAATTCTGCTAGTTTAGTAAGAATTTTATGCACTGTATACACAGCATAAAGCTCTCTTGTTCCAGTAATTAAAGCTTATTTAGCTGTCTTGTTTTATTATTTGAAGTTTTGACATTCTGGACTTTTACCACAATACTTTGGGTTCTGTAAATTTTTTAAAAAGGTTTTAAGTTGGCAGATAATATTATATTTCCAAAATAATTTTCAGTGTAAAATGAAGCAAATGGACTATGTATTGCTGCTAGACCAGTGATAAACTAAGGAAGCTGGAGTTTGAAATGGACATCTCTTTAAAGGTTTAAGTTTGAAGCAGGGATAGATATGGATTCTCATGAAATGTGACAATCACATAATTGTTTATGAGCACAGCATTTTTTGCTTCTTAGATTATAACAGCAAAAAGAGAAGTGTCTTTCTCTTTAACGTTAAGAATTCGTCCTAGGAGTCTAGAGTTGTAAAAATTTGTTCTTTTACTTAGAGATAGAAAGAAAAATAATTTTGTAAAAAAAAAATCTGTAAAAATAAGAAAGCTGTCTCTTTAATTTTTCTTTTTGATTTTTACATACTATTTTTCTTATATGAATGGCAGATTCAAGTGAGTGAAGATTACCTTTCTGCCTTGCCGTTCTGTTTCAGATGTCAGCATTCAATCAAGATGTTTTTTGAAATTTATTTTCTGAGCCAGAGACCTGTGAAATTTGAATCAAATTCTTCAAAAGTGTCATTCTGAGTAAATATTCACAAAACACGCCTGAAGAAACTATCATCACTCCTTCAGGAGTTTCGCCATTAAGAGACGGTGGATATCTGAAAAGTGGGCTCTTGGTTACATCATCTCTTCATATTCCTTGGAATTAAATTGTACTCTTCTCACATTTTAGTATATTGATTCTTTTTCAAAATAATGCAAATCATGAGAAAGGGGGTTCTCTTTTTCCAGGAGATAGTTCTGGTTGTCAGAAAACCCATCAACCAATGAAAAAAAAGAAAAATGTAGGATCATTATTTCTTATGAAGTATGCAAGAATATATACATTTCTAAATGAATACTTGTGAAAATGCAATTTTAATGGTACTCTAATTTTTGCCCTCCTAATCAATTTATAGTGAAATCTATTTAAAATTTATGAAGTGAATACAACATTCTCTAAGCGTAATTTCCAGTCTGGCATTTACATAAAGCTTGAAGGAGTTGGGCTGGGTTTTTTACCCTTTTTTCACTTGTTTAAATTGTAAAAGTAATGGAGTGATGTCAGAGATGTAAGAAAAGTTCTGCGATCATTGCATCCATTAAAATAATAAGTGCATGGAAGTGGTGGCTGACATTCTAACCACAAGCTCACAGCTTATACAGGAGCAGTGGTAAAGACACTCAGTCTGTGTACACTGTACCAGGTAACAACACATCTGCAAAGGCTTTAGAGCATGAACTTAACCATCAGCAGTAATTAGTGCCTGAATTTAAGAGAAATTTGTTCACAAAAATGAGAGAAGAAAACAGATCTTCAGTATTTTGCTGCACTTTGATGAAAATTCAGCTTTTTTTTTAGGGGTCTGGGATTTCTAATGAAGACAACATGCATTTCCAAGTTGGATAGAAATGAACCCAGCATAGATGGATTCAGTCTTTCACTAATATAAAATATTGCAAAACAGACCTAAAAAGTGAATAAACAAAATTTAGTGTAGTCCTCGGGGCAAAATTTGATCCATAGCTATGAGATTATGAAAAATGCCTTTGTTTTTGCATGTTATCCCTTGGTTAACTGCACCATTTGGCTCCGCTAGCTCGTCTCAAAGTTCCTAATACAAAGGCGTTGCTTTCTCTTTAGTCAGTGCTATACCACAGCTGGCAAAAGAGAACTGAACTGCAGTCACCTCAGCACTGGCCCATCGTTCAAACTATAATGCTTAACTATTGACAGACCACGTTGGAAAACTATGTGTATATTTTATTAGCAGCATTGCATGTGTTGTGTTATCTGAGGAATATGAATCATACAATTTAGATGAGGTGTCTTAACAGGCCATTCCACAATCAGTGAAGAACTGTTTCACATGCAATTTCAAATGAGTCTTTAATTTAGTCTTTAATTTGTTGGCAAATTTTACATGCCTGGCAATAACAGGCAGGCATTTGCGGAATCAAAATGCATCCATGCTCCTCCCTGCAACACCAGCTTTGGCTTCTTACCTGCTGGGGTTTAGTTTTGCTGCATTTCTCATTATGACATATTTTTTGGGATATGTGATGTAGTGAGGGGCATCTGCTTGTTAAAATCCATAATTTAATAATAAGATGATAATTTTACCTAGGTTTTAGGCTACAGAGGCGATTTCTTGCACATTAGCACAGTTCGCATAACATATTGCCAAAGAACTGGACATATGTTTGGTCTTCTTGAGGCACACGCTGGACTGGATATGCTATGGTATACTGGCACAGGTAGGAAAGAAGGGAACTGAGATTTTGTTTGCAAAATATCTGTCTGCTACTGGTTGGTGATCATTCATTTGCTGTTAGTACCAGATTCACCCACATATGGAAACTTAAACTTCATCTCATTAGAGTACAGTGTTTATGAAATGTACCAAGATACAGTGCACATAGATGGTAGCAAAAAGTCGTTAAGCCACTGGAATGAGTTCAGCAGAGGGCCACCAGGATGGCTGGGGCTGGAGCATTTGATGTAGGAAATGCTGCCGAGAGAACTATTTTTTCTGTCTGAGAAAGGGAAGGCCAAGAGAGGATCTTATTGCTGCTTTCAGTTACCTAATGTCTGGTTATAAGGAAGTTGAGACCTTACTCTGTTTCGAAGTGAACACGGAAAGGACAAGAGGCAATGGACAAAACAGAAATTCCAATCAGATATTAGGATTTTTTTTTTTTAAATAATGAGAGTCATCAAACACTGAAGCAACCTGCACGAGACTGAGCAATTTCCATCCTTGGGGACTCTAAGAACTGTAAAAGCTGGTCTAACTTTGAGGCTGGCCTTGATTTGAGCTGGGGGCTGGATCAGAGGTCCCTCCTCACTTAAATTATTCTGTGATTCTATGAAAATCAATGTATGGGTTTTGAGTAAGATGGAAAGCTGATTTTGCCTAAAATTATTTTCTTGTTTTCATTACTGTGCTTACAATAGAATAGACAAAGTGGAGGTTATTGGTTATACTTGCCATGTAAATTTCAGTACTGTGGGCTGGTATCCAAACTGAAAGGAAAAAATTATTCAGCAATGAGTCTGAACCTTTGGCAACTGCTCTATAATCCATTTGTTGGCTGTTTATTTTTCTGTAGATGTAGATTATTTTGCCTGAGCCAAAGATCTTAGAAATTAATGTGTAAATATGTGTTTTAACCTGTTTGCCAATAAAAGAGACAAAGTAAAATGAAATCAATGCATCAGGGAGAGATTCATTGATGTGAGTGGCCTCATCTTCAAAACAGCCAGAAAACATCAGAAAGAACCCTAATGTGTTTTAATAGAGCAAAAAGGGTTTAAATTATGGACTGTTTCTCTTTATTAGACGTGATTTTTTCAGATAGTTTACTCCAGAAGTTTTCTTGTGAACAGAAAATATATGGGATGACCCTGGAAAGTGACCCCCAGAATGATACGATCTACTTTCCTGTATGCTTTTACTAGTTTTCACCTCCTTCTGCTTCTGTGTGTAGAATCCTAACAGCAGGAAAATGTTGTTTTCCCAGGAAAATGCTTGATGTTGATGAAGAACAAAACATCAGCCTCACCATCTGAATTCCTATTAATGGTATCTCTGCATCTTGTGTGTTTTTTCAAGTACTCAGGAGAATTGAGCCTGTGAGATACAGATGTGCATAGAAGCAGTTTAGTGAGATGATTGTGGAGAGATATTAACAGCTGCAGAGTTCAGAAGTGCAAAAAGATTTGGAATGGTGTAGTAGGCACCTGGTTCTTTCTGAAGTCAGTGGGTCAAAGTCTCTCGTGTTCTGCATTGATATCTGTTGTCCAGCTGTTTGGAACGGAGCCGATCCATTTGTATTATTTCTTACCATGTTTTTGAAAAAACAGCAGACCATCACCTCCCTGTGCATGCAATTACTGAATACCACACATTAAGAAATTGGGCAATTAGTTAGTGTGGGATTGTTTTTCTCAGTGTAAAATGCAATTTAAACTTATAGTTTATAGTATCATATAGTAAATACAGTATTCTGGAACTTATACTATATACGTCTTTATGGATATGCGAGGACTCACAATATAGGGGAAGCCACAAGAGGAAATTCACATCTCTATTCAGACACATACTAATGTTAACACTGAGCCACAGAGGGAGGGAATTTGTTGCTGAAACATAGGCACAGTTGTGGAAGTGCATCCCCAGAACATGGCTGTAAATGTTCTGTGCTCATGGGTCAGCTGGGGATGTGACAGTAGCATCCTAGAAGGATTTGGGTCATCTGAGGTGAGAATAGTGGAAGAAATTCGTCCTGCCTGCCACTGTCATATGCATTTCAGTAGGATGGAAGATCCATCTCCTTTTCCTTTGTCTCTTGATGGCTCACACAACAATAACAAAGGCTCCTGAGGTCTCTGTGTAATTATCTTCCTCTCATCCTGGGGAGGGGCTGATCAGTGCAGAGATACGGACACTGACAATCTTCCTTCTTCTGTATGGCAGAATAATACCTCAAGATTTGGATTTGGATGAAGGTTATGTCAAAGGTACTCAGGAAAGAGTGGCTTTTGCTTGGACTCTGTCAAAACACAGACCTTTGGTGACCCTGATCATTTTTTCTGCAGTATAAGCTGGGTCTATAGCCCTCAGAAAAATCCCTGGAAATACTTCCAGGACTGGATGGAAAAGCTCAAGATTAAAGGACCCCTCACATCTGTTCTCTGTCACCAGCTTAAATTTAACCTATGACAGTAATGAATGAAAGTCCACATGCTGTTTGGCCTGTGCAAAGACTCTGTAGTCATTTGTGTACATCACAAACGGCGTTAATTGGCAGCTGTGTCAACAGCCTCTTTGAAGGAATTGGGAGTTCATCAGGCACACGGGCAGAGTCGGTCTTTCCCTGGTAAAAAAATACCCCTTTCATATGAGGCACTTAAGACAGAGTAGCATGGGGAAACAGCATGGGGAAACTTGCCAAGATCCTGCCTGGTTTCTGGCCACGACAGTAGTTGCATTGCTGAGGGCCGCTCTCGTTCGGCGGCACTCACGCAGCTCCCCTGCCTCCAGAGCACTCACGGTGACAAGGGCTGTGCTCCCTCAGCACACACTTGCAGGCACTTGCAGAGCTGAGCTCTGCTTTCACCTATCTCCAGGCAAAAGCAGAACTACCTGCCTGAAACAGAAAGGAGAAAACCTTTAACACTGTTACTGTGAGGCATTTTCTCTTTCCCTGTCCTCGTTTCTGCAGGTGTTTAATTGTTGCACACTTGCTTTGTGAAAGCAACCGAGGTCCTTGAAAAAGCTCTCATGTGACACACTTGAACTAATTTCATCGAAGAGTTCTGAATTTAAAGTTTATTTCTGTGAGGCATCCGCCCATGGGCACTTCATTAAGTGTTTGCAAGTAAAAATGCACTGGTGAGTGGTATTGCTTTATCTCTTTGTTTCCCCCTTCTAGATCCTTTACTTCACAATTGCATTTTTTTCAGTCATTCAACATGAAAGTACTTACATGCCTTCTGTGCTATGTAGAGGGCCCTTTATAGCACTGGAGTTTACCAAAGAGTGTGCTTATTGAAAGTTTTGGTGCACTGAAGCTGATTGTCAGCCCTGTTTCCCATTCCTCCTCCCTGACTATATAAATTCCTCCTCCATGACTATATAAATTTATTCTAGAAAATCACTCAGTACCCCTGAGTGATATTCCTAAAAAATTTAACTCTTATGAAATTTTTTTCAGAAAAGATTGGTGATTCTACCTGTATTTGTGAATCGCTACATTCCTAAGTTGTTTGTCGAATACCATAACCATAGGTTTTGCTAAGGCCAAAGGAAAGCAATAGCTGTACTGACAGACACAATACACGACTGATAGCATTACAGCGGCAGGGTTCTGCATAAACTGAGGAATTTTTCCAACTCATTCCACTGAATTTCTATGAGTTCTCAAGAAAATTGCTTTCATTTCTATGCCTACATGCTGGCCCATATATTTCTATCTTGGTTTAACTCCATCTGGCAATTAAGCCCTACATAGATGCTCACTCACTCTTCCCTGGTGGAATGGAGGAGAGAATCCTAAGGGTCAAAGCGAGAAAACTCATGGGTTGAGATAAAAAGACTTTAACAGGTGGTGATCCATATCAGATCCAGTCCTGGTCCTGTGGGTTGGACTAGATGATCTCCACAAGTTCCTTTTGACATGATTCTCTGGTCTATGGACAGTAAGAAAGCTGCCATTGTGAGAAATAAAAATCCATAAATGATTTGTCCCACCTACAAAGCATCTTGTAGAATAGTTAGAGTGTGTCTCTGCTGCCTCATAAAAAAATTACTTCATTGCAAACTCATACAAGCAGGAGAAAAAGCTATCAAACCACTGTTTTATCGTGGGATCACTTTAGCAGTCTGATTTGCTGTACATTATACCTACAATTATATTTCAATAAAAGGACAGTTTGATTCGTCTACCACGAGAATAATTCCTTTTATCTTCTCCATTAAACACAAATGAAAAAACAAAACTCTGACACTGTGTAGTTCTCTGTCTGCTGGAATTTTCTTTGGTCGGTGGAAAATTCCACTGGAAAAATCAGACAAATTTCATATTACCATTTTCTTTAAGCTTGTATGTTATTTTGATTTATATTTCCTTTAAGCAAACACTGTTCTTGAGACTAACAGTTCTAGGAACACCAATTGAACAGGATAGCACTGGCCACCGTGTCTCAGCAACTGATCCAAAATTTGAGTTTGTGGAGGAAAACAAGTAACTCTTTAATAAGAATTTGCTGTTATCTGTTAGGAACAAAATATCTTGGTTTCCTGGAATCTTGTACATGGGAAGAAGCTAGGTCTAAAGAAGCCCAAAGGTTACACAGTGGCCACAGAAATTAGTTCATAGTTTTTTCTTTCTTCTCTCAACTCAAACTAAAATTTCAGCCAAGAACTTTGAAAGTAATATGTGTGTCTTAATTTCCCAAAGTTCCGTTTCTTGTATCTTGAAGAAACTTGGTTTTAGAAATGGAATAGCCTGTTTCCTAACAATGAAAATCCTTATGCCTAAATAGTGATGACCCAAATTAGGACATTTAGAGACACTAGTCATTACAGAAAATCCTGAGAATTTTGTTTTCTAATAACATTTTTCCCATGACCTAGTAAGGAAATTGTGCAGTTACTACCTCCTTATCTATTTTATTTTTAGTAAAGTCAATGCTCAGAGGAGATAATGTATTGGATTAATTATATGTGAACTATACATTGGCATTTTATTATTTTATTTCATACTGGAACTATAATGCCTTCCTCTGATTATTAGTGCAAAAATGCTCTTTAAAAAGTACCCCAAATGAAAAAACAGGACTTAAACTTTCTTTCAAGTCTCATGCCAAGGCTTATATAATCACAAAATATGGGGATACCATTATATTGATTGCTTTAGAAACGTAGCGGCCTGCATTTCTTTAATTTTCAGCAGAACTTAAACTTCTAAAGTATGTGATGTTTGTGGTCTTTTACATTGTGTCATTAGTCGGAGTCTGTGGACACTTGTGGTTAGTTTAATGAAGTTCATTTGTTAGCCAGTAGGAAGCACAGTACAATTAGGTTATGTCAGCTAAATAAAAAAGGCAAAATTTTATTCAAGTATTTTTTAATAAAAAACTGTCAGACTATTCCCTCTCCAGAGTTCATTCATGCAAAGAAAACAGCTAATATTTTAGACCTATACCTAATATGGAAAAAATAATAATTTCTAAATCTGGAGTAAGACAAATGTGGATACAATCCTTTGGGGCTTTGTTCCTGTTTCCTGCATAAAAGCTGTAATTTCTGTAGTATTCTTCCACCTCTTATTGCTTGTGTCTAGACATAAATTGACCATAAAACAATATTAATATTGTATATTGCCTTGGTTAAGAGTTTTTGTTTGGCATCAGGAAAGAACTTTGAACATTTTAATAGTACTTTCTGTAGCACAGTAGTCGTGAATGAGTTTATTTTAATGTAGGAATAAATTGGTTACTGAAGGTATTTTTATTATGCATCTCCTTGTAATTTCTGCCAAATAAACAAAATATTCCTCAGATAATTGGCCTATTAGTCTGTCACTTTCTAACTATTTTTTCTATGCTGAATTAAAGGGCCCATAAATCCTAAATTCTTTATTAGCTTGCTGACTTTGCAGAGTTTGATGGTAAGTAAACTGGCATAGCATTAAAGCTCCTTATTGAAGGAAGACAATATGTCTTTTTGTATCGACTTCTGCATGATTCAATTTTCACTAAGTATCACCATGACCTTTATAACAGCACTGTGAACTTTAAAAGCCAGTTTGCATGTGGTGGTGAACTTGCCCTTGTATAAAGTGGTTGTACAAATGATGACCTAGCCTGTCCAGATTTGATAAATGTGTAGCTGATAGTCCATTAATGAATTTAAAAGGTCTTCAAAAAATGCTGAAAGCAATAATTAAACATTTTCAGAAGGGGTATATTAATGGGATTAATTAGAGGTAAATGATTTTTCAGTTTGCTTCGCAAATTATTTCAGATTTTTTAAATGAATGATGTTTCTTCTCGCTATATATAAAAAAAACCTATTTGAGCCTTAAAGTATAACTTTGAGGTTTAAAAATCTGGTAACTAAATCAAACATAAGATATCTCTTTCTAGCACCAGAAATATTGCTTTTGACTCTAACATTGAACTCCTCTCTGTGGTATCTGAGTGCTCATCTTCTGCTTTTTCCTCATGCAGATAGTATAGATACGTCAGAATGCTGCAATGCCAAGGGGACTTGCTTTACTACTGCAGACACAAAGTGTTCAGGGCTGATATTTGCACAAAAAGGTAAATCAGTATTGATTAGACCTGAGTTTGTGACCTAGGTGTTTAAAGACACAAGGTACAAATCTCTTTCCTGTAATGTTCATATATCCTCAGGAACTATTGTGTAGTATAGACAAAAAATGGTATCACCATAAATGTACCAATTAGATGATAGCTTACAATAATGTGCAGATCATTTCCACTTCAACTTCACTCTTAAAAAGACATTTTCAGCTATTTTTTTTCTTCTCTCTCTTTCTCTCTCTCATTTTTTTTTTGGGGGGGGGCATTTTTGGTTTGTTGTTTTTTGTTTGTTTGTATAATGCAGGATGTTTTGGTTTGGTTTTAGGTTTGGTTTCTATTTTCCTTAAGTTATTACTAAGACAAATGACTAAACTGTGTTGGAACAGAAAACCTACAAATGGGATCCAAATTTCATGAGAGAATGCTTCCCTTTCACGTGCATTGTAAATCCAAGCATACATGCAAAATACATGGAGATATTATTTCTGGATTTGTCAGAAAGAGAGTGAAAGACAGTTGCATAAGCAGAATAAATTTCCATCTATACTGCAAATTCTCTTTGTAAGTCTCACATAGTTTGTCAAGGTTTACTTCATGAAACAGTTACAGTGCCTGAGGTTTAGTGGTGATGTACAAAGTTTTCTTTACTACTGTGCTTATGACATGTACAGAGCATTTCTTAAATTTTCATTGAATTCAGAACAAATCTCTGTTCCTCAGAAGTAAACTTCTGAAATGTGATTTTCTTTATGTTCTGCTTTCCTCTTATTCCCTATGAATATACAGGATTAAAACCAGCCCTGTCTGTGAAATAATAAGGGTCTCTACAGTAGGACTGTGTGATTTATGTCAGGCAATTAAAATCAATTCCTAACCTACATGAAGCACTAAAAACTGAATTGCTCAACACACTGGGCTGTTGAGCACTGTGTGGTAGATTTTATTATACCATAAGTGCTTTACTATACTGTAAAAAGGAGAAGGTAATTGCTATATAGAACTATTATATTCAATTAGGTAGGGATAATGTTTAATAGAGCTTTTTGTTGGTTCCAGTTGCAACTTGTGAGTTCAAAAGAGAAGCTGGAGTTGGGGAATTTCAGGATGCAAAGTGCTCTAAGTATGGCATACGCTTCAACAACATGGCACCAAAGCTATCTTGCAAGGATGTGGTTAGGGTGTGCTTCTGCACTGGCTGAGTGGGATGGCCGTCCTTAATCCCTATTGATTCACTCTGATAACTGGGATAACTGGAGGCTGCTACAATGTGTTGAAAGAGTGCATGTTTTTCCCAGCATGGGACTCCTTAGACACAATCACATCAGGCTGTCTGCACCCGAAGAGCAGATCCAGGAAATTTTCTCATTTTTAAGATAAGACAAGAGAACAGACAAATATGATCACAGATTGTTACAGCAGCTGCATCATGCAGACCTTAAGTATTATTTTGTTATACCCGTGTGCAACTTAGTGAAGGCAGATTTCCCCACTTAGCAACTGTTTGCACAGAATCATGTACTGCTATAGGATACCTAGATGGATGTACCCTGGGTGTCTCCATGCACATTAAGAAGACAGATTCCCCAAAGTAAGCATCTGCTGAATCTCTGCCTAGAAGTACTGCTGAGAACCAGGCACTGGAGTGCCCAGAACTGGTTTTGAGAATTATTTATTCAGTGCTGGCTAAAGACTGCACAGAATAGCCCCAAGGAGAGAAGAATATTCTTTTCTTGTCTCTTTCTATTTCTGTTTTATCTCCTTTCTAGCCACCAGTCTTGACAGGCCAGTCAGACTCCCCAGCTTCTTACTTAATCCAGCATCTCTAAGGTGCAGGAACGTCTTTCATGTTAAATCTCACCACTGCAAAGAGCTAGCATTTTTTGGGAGCTGCCAGTCAGTGTTGTTGCCTGGCAGCTTACACCCATTCAGTTTGGTACTTCAGGATTTCTTCCTCCTCTCACCTTCCTCATTTCTGGCTTTCGCCTTAATGCCTGAGGATTTAACACTAGTGGATTTGATAATAATGAAGAAAATTAATTAAGAACATGCATATATACTCACAGCAAAGTAGTGTGTGCAATAAACCCGTTTGTCTCTTTAGGACTAATTTTGCAATGGGCACTGATAGGATAACACATGCAATTTATAGCATTTCCTCTGGAAAGATCCAGATAAAAAAAGACATGAAGCCAGCTTCCTTTCCTATTTTTTTTTTCTTTTTGGTTTGGTTTGGGGTTTTTTTTTTGTTGTTGTTGTTTTTATTCTAAAAATTTACCTGTTATTTGGGTTTTATTGTTCACTTGAGGATATAAAAAATGCAAAAAGGAAGAGTAACAGTCTCCAAGTTGCTTTCTGTGCAGAAGTTTTTTACATATTAGCAAATTATACTGGAACAGCTGAGTCCCCAGTATGCCTGATTTACATTTAAAATCTGCTTTCAGGTGATGGTTCAGCACAAAGGAGTTGATACTTAATTTTCAGTATTCCTCAAATTAAGATCTTTTGCTGACCATGGAAATTCATGTGTGTCAGTGCAGCAAGGCGTTAGTCCCTTTTATCGCCCTGTCTATTGACAATCCAGAGGTGTCCTGGTGATGCTGATGGGGAGCAGTGCCTCTGTTCTAAAATTGGACTCAAGTAGCAGAAGGTCTCTTGCAGCCTTCTTACCCTGGAAATGCCAGATTGTGAGTTGGATGTCCCTCAAACTCCCTGACAGTGAAGGCATTTCATTCCTGGCCATGCAGACTGTGCAAAGCATTCAGCGGAGGGAGAGAATCAAGCACTGAGCATGAGCTGCTCCCTGCCTCCCACAAGGTTCGCCTTTCAAGCTAGTTCATTTCCAAGATATTTTTATTCGCTGCCATTCTCCTCCTCCACCGAAAGACTGAGTCTCAAGCCAAAACTTCAGTGAATCCTCTACAGTCTGCTCCAATAGGCACAACAATAACCTAGTTAATAATGTTCTCAATGACAGCAGTGCTGCCTGCCCATGATGCTTATGGCAGATATCTGATGCCTTGGAGAAGTCAGGGAGGCTTAAAGAAGAAGGATGTGATTTTCATTTTGAAAAGATTTCTTGTGTGCCACTCCATGAGGGGTTTCAGGCTTGTCTCTGAACTAGGATGACTGGTGTCACCCATGTGATATTTGAGGCAATATCTGGGAATTAATTATATTTTATTGGCAACTGTGGCCCTGCTTCTTGCTGTCACATCTATGCTGGTTTCTGCTCTGTTATTGTCAATTCCAGAAAGCCCCCTTACAGGTGAGTCCATAGCTGCTGTATCACAGCTTCTGGTAAAGGATGCACTGGGTGCTCAGGCTCCCCATCACCTCTGTCTGGTCCCCTCCAGCCACTCCACCAAGTCTTATGGGAGCACAGACATCGTGGTTAGGGATGGTAACACCAGCAGCAGCACAATGAAGGCCTCTACAGGCAGCAGGTCAGGGAAATCAAGTGCACATTTCTCCTGTACATTTTGTTAAATCTGTGTCTAATTAGTTCATTTTGACTTGAACAAAGTTTCCCATATCTCACAAATATTTTTCCTTATCCAGTGCAGGCTTTTGAACACCAGAGGAAACAGACTATGATTGTCTGTCTCTCAGCTCCTTTCTGCAAAGGCTTTGAAAGGTGCAGCAGGGCTGAGGCTCTGGCTGAGAACAGAGACCCACACCCCCAATGATTTCTTGCTCCAGGCTGGAGTGGGACAATGGGAGGATCATGTAGAGACCACTTGCTCATAACAGGCTGAAAAAGGATTCAAAATCATGGGGAGACAACTCTTCCAGGCATCTCTGGGCAGGGGAACTAAAGCAGTCTAAGAAGTCATTACCAAAAAGCATTGCAGTCCCCAGGCCTGCTTCTGTCCTCCCTCTCTGAGGCTTTTGGGGAGCAGGGACAGGCACATTGTGGAAGTGGGGAACGTAGAGGGTGGTACTTTCAGCCTCCATTGCTTCCTGCTTTTAGCCAAAAGCAGCGTTCTGTTGGATACAGGAACGAGTGCTAGCAGGAAGGTAGGAGCAGGGTCTAAGAGTGGGACTTTGAAAGTGAGCTTCTGGAGCAGGGAAATATCCTTGGCTTGGTACCTGAACTACCTCTTCTGGAGAAAGAGAGGGAGGGAAGGAGGGAGGAACGGACCGTGAAATAGTCTGAATCTGAATGCAGTCATAATATAGTTAGCCTGCTGACTGCTGGCAGCAGTAAGCTCTCATTTCATAAGGTGAATTCAAAAACCTCTGGAGAGGTCATCACTTTCTCAGACTGTTACTATGTATGTGTATACATTCAGGAGAAATATTTATTTCAGTAGAATACATATATTCTTAGGGTTTTACAAGAAGGTTGCAAATTCTTTTTGAAAGGAAGAAAGCTATTCTTTCACCCTGCTGAAAAGTATGTTACGTTTCTCATTCTCCAAGATTTTGTTAGCACACAAAACATTATTCTTCTCTCAGCGTCCAGGTTGTTTGTGTGAGTTGATGACAGTAAACCTCTGGCTATCTCCATCTGGCAATTACTTGTCTTTGCTACTTGCTCTGTTTTCATGGGAAAGGGTTCTGGAAAAAGAAGTTTCAAGAGTAGTAGCCCAGGATTTTCTTTTGTATGTGCTTGAAGAGGGAATCCAGAGTCCTGAGAGTCCATGGATAAGGGTAGAAGAGCTAGGGATGAGTGTCTGGCAGAATAAGGCCAAGTAGTTTCAGGGTAAGTTTCAGTAAGCAGAGGGAGTGGTGGTATGAATGAAAATATGCTTGCACATACATTTAGAAAAGAGCTACTATTTGATCTTCCTCGTATCAGAACCACTGTGCTTACAAATAAGGAATTCTTTTCTTATTTAGCACAGAAATGGTCTTGTACTCTTTTATGTCAGTTGACTCTATGCCCTGTGCTTAAGATGCCCCAAGGCTAGAATGGTTGTTTTCCTAGAGTCATACAGCAGTACACGTTTCAGCACCAATTTTACTTAGCTCAAAAAGCTAAAGCAATGCTAGTCTGGAAGCTAATGCACTCAACTGTATTTTCCCTGTGTAGTCAGAGTTTGGTCTGTGGAGTACCAACTCTTTAAACTTAGTTACATTTAAAGTCCACTTGGAAAGTAAGAAATATATTCTTATATATCTGCGAAAGTCATCTGACAAGAAACCCAAGCATTTGGTTCTCTGATGTGAAAACTGCAATATTTTGCACAGCTGGAAGGTAGTGGTAAGTATCTCCCCTTTTGGACCATTTCTCAGGTCTATAGAAACATAAGTTTTTCTACACAAAGGGAAAAATTGATGTTCTCATAAAATGAGTCTTGCAAGAGCTCTTTTTGGATTTCTGCAGGGAAAGGGTTGTGCTTTTTTCTATTGGTACATTCAGATACAAACTGAAAAAGACTAAGTGTAAGGGAAGGGGGTTAAGAACAAATTTGAAGTACAAAAAAATTAATAGATTGGGTGAGCGTGGAAAAATTCTGACAGACTATGTAATTAAAGAAGTTTATTTACCTTCTTCTCTGTGACCAGAAGTATAGAAAGCCCAAAGGGAGGAGAAGTGGAATGAAAAACAATATTCTGTTAATAACCCAGCTGGTACAGACAAAGGAAGTGTCTGTGAGAGAGAGCAGAGGGGAAGTGGGAGAACACTGCCTGCTGTCTCCACGTTTCCTAGTAAAAACTTAGCAGAATATTATGCCTATATTCCTTCTAACTCCACATTCTGGGGAGATGCTGTCAGCACCTTTCATGACCCAATACACTTTGAGTCTCAGCCCCAGTAGGTCACTAGTCACAGTATGCGTCTGGTGGACGTTTTGTCTCCTGGGGAAGGCACAAAACTTGAGCCTTTCATTCCTTTCTTTACATGTCTTTGAGCCATAGCCTGTACCCTGAAGTCATTGTTGTCATGGGACTTCCTTTTAGTGACCACAAGCTGCATTGCCAAATTGCATGTTTTGCTACTAAGAAATTCTTATAGTTTTCTGCAGCCAATGGAAAGTGCATTGCTAACTACGACTGTGAATGGGGCAAATAATTTTGCTTTTGCAGCGTAGAAGATTTGAAAATGCTGAGGCAGCTCCCTATTGTCAGAAGCACATTTGTGACTGATTTCTGTTCGGGATTAACTGGGTATACTGAGATAAGTTCCTTCAAGAAAGGTTAGATCTAGATCTAAATTCTGATACTGTGTGATTGCCTTCTGTTTACAACTGGATGGCAGCTTTATCCAGAAGATTTGAGGCAGAGGTGGAACTGAACCACCTAGTAATAGGAATATATTATGTCATGCCAAGGTCTTCAGCATCTTCCTTATATTATTTTTCATTGTGAATGTGTGGTTGAACACTACCCATTTATATGGACCTAATGGTGATCAGGATGTGGGGTGGCTATTGGGAGATCTAAGGAAAAGCAGCAAACTGAAAGGCAGCTAGTGTGGTTTCACAGGGTGTGTTGATTTAAACAAACATGGCTGTTGCATGGAGCTGCCCAGTGCTTTTGAAGAGGAAAATGTAGACACGGACATCTTCTTCCTTTGATGTTCATCTTACAATCTCCTTCAAGTGGGCACCAAAGTTGGATGGCATTTTCAGCATTCATTTAAACAGATTGAAATGACTCTGAGCCACTCTACTGTAAAATCTCCACAGTTTGGAAAGGAATGGGGCAGTCCTGCTGAAAGTCAGAAAAAAACCCCCAGAGAACAAAGAACAGCTACAATAAATAATAATGTTCTGAAAAAAAATTACCAGAAAGACTGAGAGCCTGCCACCATAAACATTATTTTACAGGAAATGACAGTTCCTTGAAAATATTGAGCATAATTCTCTAAGGGAGAGAGAAAAACAACAAACTCTTTTCAATTTTAGAATTGCCAATGATGTCAAGGCTAAACCATTTCTGTGTTGTGATCTTGACTAGATGGTTTCCGAATACAAGTGCATCAAGAATATAAATGTAACTCTTCCTGTAACACTGGATCCAGCAGCTCTAGTCTGAGCATGGCCTTTACAGCAATTTTGCAAAAAAATATAGTCAACTTCATGGTTGCCCAGGTGAAATACACACTTGGATAACATTATGCCACTTAATTTTTCATTATAAGACAGTTTGCTCAAAATTCAAGGATTCCCTTAATGTCCCAACTAAACTGTGTATGTAGCTGTGGGCTGATCAAACCCCATTGCCCTCTACTGTTGCATTTTTCTCACAGAATCATGGAACGGCCTGGATTGAAAGGGACCTTAAAGATGGTCTAGTTCCAACCCCCCTGCCATGGGCAGAGATACCACTCACTACATCAGGTTTCTCAAGGCTCTATCCAACCTGGCCTTGAACACTTCCAGGAATGAGACATCCACAACTTCTCTGGGCATCCTGTTCCACTGCCTCATCACCCTTTGAGTAAAGCATTTATTCCTAACATCTAATCTAAACCTGCCCTCCTTTAGTTTAAAACCATTGTCCCTTGTCCTGTTACTATCTGCCTGCAGACAGTCCCTCTCCCTCCTTTTTATAAGCCACTTAAGGTACTGGGAGCTCACAATGAGGTCTCCCCAGAGCCTTTTCTTCTCTAGGCTGAACAACCCCAGCTCTTCCAGCCTGTCTGCATAGGAGAGGTGCTCCAGCCCTCTGATCCTCTTCATGTCCTTTGCCTGGACCCACTCTAACAAATCCACATCTTTCATATGCTGGGGACCCCAGATCTGGACACAGCACTCCAGGTAGGGTGTCACCAGAGGGGAGTACAGGGCAGGATCATCTCCCTCAACCCTCTGCCCATGCTGCTTTTGAAGCAGCCCAGGAGTGAACTCTGGGCTGTGAGTGCACATCACTGGGTCATGTCCAGCTTTCCATCCACAAGAATCCCCAAATCCTTGTCATCGGGGCTACTCTCAATGAGTCCCTCTCCCAAGTCTGTGCTCATGTCTGGGATTTCCCCAACCCAGATGCAGGACCTTGCACTTGGACTTGTTCAACTTTATGAGATTCTCGTGGGCCCATTTCTCAAGTTTGGTCCCTCTGGATGTCATCCCATCCTTCTGTTGTGCCAACTGCACAGCTCAGCTTGGTGCCATCTGCAAACTTGCTGGGGGTGCACTTGATCCCACTGTCTGTGCCATTGAGGAAGATATTGAAGAGCATCTGTCCCAGGACAGAGCCCTGAGAGACACCACTTGTCACCTCCACCTGGACATAGAGCCACTGACCACAACTCTCTGCGTCCATCCAGCTAATCCCTTATCCTGCTGATTTCTCTTTCCAGCTGAGCTGAGTTGACCTAGGAGAGGTAGTCTTGTTGCAAAGGGCTTGTTTACTCAGCCTAATGTCAGGTATCTCCGGCTGTAGACTCATGACCTCATGGCAAAGAATTCTACTGTGCATAGGAGCGGTGCAGTCCTGGCGTCCTGATGCCCTTCTGTCCCTATTGCCCATAAGGGCTTGTAATGGGCAGGTAAACCAGGAATGGACTCACTACCAACCCTCTGCTCTTGCTAAGGAGTTAGTGAAGGGAGAGATGAGTTCCTTCAGAGAAAAATCCAGCACTCTCAAAACAGGAGCTCTGGATTGCCCTCTGGAGGTGCCTGCAGTTTCTCATAACTTTTTGTGAAGACTGGGCTCCCAAGTTGAGTGGTGAAAATATCCGTGTGTGTAAAATATATCACGGGCCTAATCTTTACATGTGCCCACTTCAACTATCAAACAAGTCACCATGGGAGCAGAGGTTTTGCAGCAGCAGAATCACTTGAGAACATGTAGTGGTGCAGATCCTTTGACCTTGCTACTGGCACTATGTTTGCGTTTTAGGGCTGGGAATCATCTACTTGAGCCTTGTAGGAGTAGGACAGATGCAACAGCTTGTGCTTACTTTGCCTGTTTTGTGCCACTTGCAGGCGGATGCCTCATGGATCTGTCACACATGAATTACCCGAATCTCGGCACACCTCTCTGTAGAATAAAAATAAAAACAACAAGAAACTGGTTTATGAATCCCTCAATGCCAGAGGGCTGCACATTGGCATTTGAATCTGATACTGTGGAGCTCCTTGTGCTTCTTTGGAGATTGACTTGACCCTGTTGTGAATAATAAACATACTCAGAAATTGAATCCACTTGCCATATTAAAACGTGCATTTCCTTTTTTTCTGGGCAGATTCAACAGTGGGCTTAGTTACTATTGTCTTATTTTCAGATAGACTTCAGTGATTTTAAATGCAGAAATACAATTAGAAAAGAAAAATACAGAATTAATGGGAAAACATAATAGAACTACCAGGGTAGGTACAACTCCTCAATATGTAGCTGAAAGGATCTATTCCCAGGATGAATTCGAAAACTTTTTATTTTTTGTTTATAGTCTCTCTATAATACAAATGGAAGATTTTATGTCTCTGGATAACAATCCAAAGGACTCAGAAGCAGTGAAAGGAACCTCACTATCTACCAAAAAGTAGGTCTGCATCTATAATTCTGTTGGGTGCTTTTATTTTTGGTGGGGCTTTTTTTGTTATTTATTTATTTATTTATTTAATGAAACAAGTTTGGCAATGCTTATGTGGGATCCAAAATACTTTCCATGTTCACATGCTTGCATCGACTTCACATTCAAATCTCAGTTTGTACCCCAGACCATAGGAACATGCACAGTCACAAAATCACAGAATCATTTAGGCTGGAAAAGATCTTCAAATCATTGAATCCAATGACTAATCCAGCACTGCCAAGTCCATCATTAACCACGTCCTTAAGTGCCACATCTACACATTATTGAAATACCTCAAGGGATGGTGACTCAGTCACTTCCCTGGGCAGCCTGTTCCAGTGCTTGACAACTCTTTCAGTGAAGAAATTTGTACTAATATGCAATCCAAACCTCCCCTGGCATAACTTGAAGTGGTTCCCTCTCATCTTAGAGAGAAAATTATATTTAGATTATTTGCATGGTCTTTAATTAGTATTTTTTAGTCTATAATGCAATGCTGAATCAAACTGGTATCTGAATGAAGAATTAAAATTGAGCTTTTTTTGAACAAAAATATTAATTAGGATTCCATCCTGTGACTCCAGTCATGTGCTTCTTAAGTTTTGTATGCTTTTTCCAGTGGTGTTCTTCCTCTTAAGAATGAAGGCAATGTTTTTCTAAGACAAACTTGTCCTCTTGTGCCATGAAACAGATGTGTTACAAGCAGTGGTATTCCAGGTTTTCTCACACTGGTCAACGTGCTTGTCCTTTGCCAGCTTTGACTCCTTGGCTTAGAGGAGAGTTTACAGTCCATTCCTGTTGTCCAGGTCATCAATGATGTGGGCAGGGTGTCTGGTCCTTGGTGTCACATGATGTTTGAGAGCTCAGCATGAAGCTCACTCCTTAGTTCAGCAGTAATTATTTGGAGCTGCTGAATTTTCGCTAGTAAAGAAATACCTGTCTGACCGCAGAAACAGTCCCTGTAAATGAATAAACAGGGATTTTTTTTTTTTTTTTGCGCTGTCAGGCAGCATGCATGACTTTCCTGTTTCACCTCAAAGTGGACTAAATTTCTAGCATTATTATCTAATTATAGCACTAGTCATTGGAATGGAAAATTATTGTTGCTCGGTTTTCCATTGTTGGTTGCTCTGGGGACAGATACCTCTATCCAAACCAGTTAGTTTTAAAAATTATTTTTAAATGTATACTGCTGTATGGAGCAACGCTGCCAGGTAATTCTCTCTTTTGCCTGGAGCCATTCATCAGCTGACTTCCTCTCCTACTTCTCGATTCCCTCTTTCCTACCCAAGACAGGGATGAAACACACATGTGTGTGTGAACATAAAACCATTTCCTTCCCTTCTCTTCCTCATTTTGTCCATCTCCTCCCAGCCAAGTTTATCCTTTAGTTGCTAAGGGCTTCTCTCAAAGAGTTTATCCTCGAGGGACAGAAAAAAATGAGAAAAGGGGAGAGGTGAAGGACTGTACGTCTGTTTACCCACCAGGTGACCGAGCTGAGGCATGCCAGCAGCTTTCCTAGCAGAGCCCTGCTGGAGCCATTTCCCTTTCCAAGCTGAAACTCCCATCTGCTTCCGTACATTGCAGATCCGCCTGAGGCTGCCTAAGGTGTGGTAACAACACACAGAGATTTTATAAGGATTTTTTTCAATGTCCATTTAAAGGGAAGAAAAAGGACAGGTTGTGCTTCTCCAGCCCTTTCAGAGAGCAGGTGTTGCAATAGTAGGCTCGGCAGAAAGGCAGAGAGGGATGAGGTGGAAGACATGGGGAAACTGAAAAGAGACATCAGGCTGAAAGCATTTCATTGTCTCACTAGAAGGGAGTGCTCCCTGCCCACGAATCCCACGCAAATGAAGAAGAGTGTTTTTAGGGCATGCCTGCTCACTGCCCAGCTTTCAGGAATGATGCATTTCAGTCACACTCAGCCTGAACTGGATCTGAGCTCAGGACCTGCAGGAGTTAGTGGTTTCCTTGATTGCGTAGGCTCAGCTGGAGGAAGGAGTTCTGGCTGAAGCACAGGTGTGTGAAGTGATGCCTGCTCTTTCACTTGGGTAATAAATCTATTATTTTACTGTTATACTGCTCCACAGAGAATTCTGGTTTTGGTCCAGCATGCTTTGGGATCTGCTCAGCCTCATTTCTCTTTGCTCTGCACTGATGCCGCCAGCAGAAGTGTAAATTGCGATGGTGCTTCCGTGATGCAAAGGCCCAGCTCTCCGCCAGCTACTAATCATATCCCCACCACAGCAGAACGTCGCTGACAGCCATTTCCAAGGAGTTCAGATGAATGTTTCATGTTTTAATTCCAGCTAGCTCAGATCTGTTGCATAGCTCTGTGTTTACAACAATCTGTTCAGGGCTGTCTTGGAACCACTTAAGTTCATCATGCACTTTATGATCGTGTTGTAATTATCCATAGTCAAACCAGTGATCTTGATTATAGAGCATAACCAAGAGTAATTGTATTTCATGGCATTGTTCCATCTTGTTTTAAAATTTTCTTTAAAATATGCCTGAAATGTAAATGTATTAAACAGATACCCTAAATAGTTAATTCTTTTTCAGTGACGAGGAGGAAATTTATTACTTGTGTTTCTTTCAGACTGAAAAATACTCTTGACGAGTTCTGCTCTTTTACTAGACAGTTCTAATTATGTGACATGCCTGTTTGTTATTTGACAGTCTGCTCATGTTTGGACTCTGAACATGCAGGGAAAAATTCGTGGTTCAATGTTTATTGAACAATCCTTTCAGACTTTGCACAATCTTTTCAAAAATTCTTCCAATATATAATGTGATTACATGCAGGCAGGTAAACCATGCATGCTGAATTAGACTTATTTTTCCTATTTTTTTTTTATCACTACTGAGGTGTGGTGCTTAAAATTCCCTGGCATAATTTGCCTCAGCAATCAGAGAAATCTGATCATCTAATCAGAAAAATATTAATAGTACTAATAATCCTGAACTGTTGAAGCTATCCTGTATTTCTTATTCCACCAAGAAAAGAAACTTGCAAGCAAACAAAACAGTGTCTAACCTGCTGAAGCTTACTTGATTTGAAAGGAGCAAACACAATTCATGTGTAATTGCTAAAATTTGCTCCTGATCTGAGTAAATTCACAGGTATGTAATGTACCAGCTCCGTGGGAAGATCCCACTTGCTTCCACCTTGTCTAGCCTCTCTTGTGGAGATATGGAAGATATGGAAGAGCTTTCCTATGCTATTGATGCAGCCACACAATGCAAGCCAGAGAACCTTGGGGATGTGTTTCTATCCATTCAGCGAGCAGCTCTGTTTTGTTAGTCCTCTGCACGGACCACTAGACAGTGCCATTTCCCTTACCAGTCATAATGAATGTTGCTCCTTATGATTAACTTCTGATCCATGTGGAAGTGTTCAGTAGTCAAGAATAGATTTCCTTTATATTTGCATCGACAGTCAATGACGCTTTGAGACATCATTGGGATTCTGCCAGGTTTGATGTCCTACAAAATGGAAT
Source organism: Melanocharis versteri (assembly GCA_013397845.1). NCBI lineage: Eukaryota > Metazoa > Chordata > Aves > Passeriformes > Melanocharitidae > Melanocharis > Melanocharis versteri. The sequence goes on along the minus strand of VZTG01001876.1, from coordinate 1,198,449 downwards.
GAAACTAGAACTGCTTGAGTACGTGACAGATCTCTCCTGTTGGGTTTTACATTTTTCTCAGGTAAAGATATTAACATTTTGATGCTTCCTAATTGATCAGATTGTAAAACCCATCAGTAGAAGACCAGCAATCAACAAGAGTTTCTATAAATAGTTATTTACTGAGCAAGATTAAAGTTCTAGATAGACTCTGTGACACGAATTGTGGACACTAACAAAGGCTAGGAGGCAAAAAAATCAGACCTTTGGTAATGCATCTGATTTTAGAAAATTTCTGCATGCCCTGTGCCCAGTTCTAATTCATCTGAAATGAGTGGTGAAATTGTGGATTAATGAATGGAAGATAAATCAAGCATGGAGGAAATTTGGAGGCTCCTAAGAAACTTTCTTGCTCTGCTGGGGCAGCTGAACATTTCTAAGGATGCCTACTCAGCATACATTTGAGTGGAATGAATTTCCTTATTGTAAGGCAAGACAAGCTCATAATTGAAGAAGATAAAGTAGTTACTTACTACTGCTGGTTCTGGGGAGTTCAACTTACTCTGAACCAAAAATCAGTTTGAACTATTTTTTTAACTTTTCCTGAACCAGAACTGAACTTGAATATTATTTTGAAGTTTAGCTGAACTTCATGCTGGAAGTGAACAATAACAGCTTCAGTCAGAGCTGAATGTGAACTAAGCTTAACAACTGAATTGCTTGACTCCTGGTGAGCCACTGCAGGCTGTTCCCCCAGCTGCTGACAGGGCTGAGCAGGAGGAGAATAGGTACGAGGAGCAGGATGTTTTCATGTATTCTTAGGGAGCATGGATCAAGAGACATAACACGCTAGTTAATCATCACTGCAAATGTTAAAGCCATTTCCTTCCCCACAGGTCCCCAAAGCAGGACTCTCATATTGTAAGAATAACAAATATAAACCAGCACTGTACAGCAGTGACTGCCTTGAAAAGGCTACAGTAACTTCTCCTGCCTCTCAGTGGAACTTAATGCCTTGCTGCCTCTCTATATAGTGGAGTTTTATTTCTTCAGCTAGTTTAGCACTCATTTATGGAGCTCGCCAACTGTATGGATTGTGTGATCACACAATATATACATATATACATGTATCCATAGACAAGCCCTTGTTTATATTATTCAGAGTCTGTGAATGTTAGAACAAAGCCATGAGTTCATGATTCAAACACTCAAACAAACAAGAAAGCTCAGGCAAATAGAAGCTGTTTTTCTTCAGAACAGCACTGCTTTGGACAGTCGGTCAGCTTAATACAGTCAACTTCAACCACCAGTTCTCAATTATTGTAATTCTACCTAATGGAATCGGTGATACAATGCATTCTGGACTTCTTTCCCCCCAGTAGCTCTCTTGGCCTCTGACTCTATTCACTGCCACTGATTTTGCATACTGGATGAAGTGGGAACAATATTTTTCCAAAATCACCCCAAGTTATCACCACAGAGAAGGTGACCAGGTAAGGTAGAGCAAATCTTTTCATGGCTGAAGTTCGTTATTCTATAAAAGTAAGATCTTCCCAGTCTTTATTAAGGCTTCATCTACCTCCCCAGTGCTAAAATGTTTTCACCTAAGGTGGGTGTTACACACCTGGGGGGCTGAGATTCTGGTAGCTGAAAGTAAGGGAAAGAAATGCTGGTAGGTGGTGAGATCCACTGCTAGCACATTTACTGGATGCTGAAGGACTCACAGAGTCTGGCAATTTCCTGTGGTTTGCAGAGGGAAAGAGGAAAACTCTGTGGCCCACAGTGTGATTTCAGTAAGTTGTATGCCCTTAGGGAAGAAGCAAACCTCCTGCTTTATATTCAAGTTGCTTTTATGTCACTTGTGAAACTGGCATCAGCTAAGTAAGCTCCTGGCTTACTTCTAGACATTGTACTCTGTTATGTACACTTAATCCAACAGACCCTTTCCCCATTAATTCACTTTCTCTTGCTATATTTTAGTCAGTCTTGTGCTTTATTGCTTCCATGCTGGCTAAAGCACTTCTCCAATTTTCAAGCTAATGCATTTATTGTTTGTGTCAACAGTTGACCTACAGAAGGCGTACACAATTCTTGGTAAGGCTTCATGTATTCTTTTATACTTTTTATTACTCCAGAGGTGTGTGGTTGAACGATGGATGTTTCATTGTTCTCTCAAAATTCTGTGTATGCAAACAGTTAACTCCCAGCAGTTGTGGGAAAGGGATGTTGTTACTTACACGAAAGACATTTTAGCCAAAAGGTGGCACTGCGGCTGCATAGATTTTGCAGTAGATGCGCAGCCTGGTAAAATGTAAAGAGCCACGCAATACGTGTATTTAAACTTTTCATACCGGGTGAATGGTAAGTATTGAAAACTGGCTAATTACGTCCCAAACATTAGCATAAAATCAGTGCTTTCTGAAGTAAAGAATTTGGTAACTGTACTATAAAGGTAATAAATACTTCATCCTTGCTTTAGTGAATTTGAAAAACTCGAAAAGGAAACAAAAACAACAAAACAAAACAAAAACCCCCGAACTCGGTCAATATCTGAAGATGTGCTGCCAAAGTGCACAGAATGTTTCAGCTGTGCATGTATCCCACGCACAGAGACTACTGTTAACTGCTGCTCTGTAGCCTCTAAGGCAAGGAGAGCTTCTTTAGGAACTTCAGATTTTCGAGACAGATCCTGTGGTCTTAAAACAATGCTGGGATTGACTTTGCCGCGGGCTGATCAGATACTTTAGCAGATTAAGTACTCGCTGATCCTAGTGTTCTGCCACCTACAGACCCCATCACCAGGTGTATTTGCAAAGATTGATGTGCACAGAAACCTGTGCCAGAAGACTGAGAGTCACATATCCAGGCTTGGTTCATGGGTGAGACGTGTGGGTGAGCCACGCTGGGCCTGAATGTGGGGAGGGAGGGAGCAACCTCCACAGGCTGTGCCCCGACACCGAGCTGAGATGTCACATTGATCCTGCTGGGACGGGGCTTCGTTACAATCGCTGTTGAGGCAGATGGAGGTTACATTTTAGCTCCACACACTGCCTGTGAGCTGACTGTGCCTCCTCAGAGGAGGCTCAGGCTCTGGTGATAGGGTTCCTTCTATCAGACCCATTAGGCACATGGAATTACCGTCCGTAGCTGATTGTTCTTAGCTTTCCTGAGCATTTTCATATATGTAAGTCTAGAGTTCTTCCCATATATACTTGAATCAGGTTCTGTTAGCATGTTACATAATATCTGAATATCCGAATAATTGCCATTATTCATAAAACAAAAATCAGATGTCTGCATGGCTCAACACTTGTCATTTGAACCCCTCAAATGCATAGTTTTAATTTTTTTCTTTAAAAGACCCTTTGTATTTTCCTGTGAGTCACATTCATGTTTGCAATCATTTTTCTCCGCGGGAGGGATAAGAAAATAATTTCTTTGGGAAAGCAAAATATGCTTAAGTAATTATAAGAGTAAAAAAGAAAACCCAAAACAAACATTCAAACAAGACTTCAAGGGCAAAATCTAGGACTCTTTACATTTGAAGTAAGACTGGATGAGGTCCTTCACCAGGAGGACCGCAGGGTCACTGCTCCTGCTTTCTCTTACCCCAGATCTTGCACGGGAGTGAAGTTACCTAAAGCGCTGCCTCCAGGAAGAGGATGTTCAGTCTAAACTTCCGTCATTTAAGTATGAGGGATTGCAATACATTGCCAAAAATGAAAGACATTTTTACTTGTATTGATAACAACATTAACAACTTTCTATTTTACAGCATCACTATTTCATCCCCGCCTGTGAGGTTCATTCAGTACACGCACAGGGACACACCGGCTGAGCCTTGAAGCGGTCCCTTTAAACCCACACCACATTCTAACCAGCACCGTATTTTAAAGGGTAAAAAGCTTTCCAGAAAAGTCAAATACATTCCAGCCACCGGAGATCTATTTTTTTTCCAGGCGACAATTTTCTTGTGGACCTAAATGTGCTGCTGAAAGGTGGCGGGGTGGGGGAGGAGGGGCGGGAAGTGAACAGATTAGAGAAAACCGCTCCCCAATCAAGAGAAAAACCCGTAAACAACCAAAATTTAAGCGAAAAAATAAAACAATAAGAAAANATGCTCCGCCGCCGCGGCGGCTCCGCTCACGGGCGGCCCTAGGAGCGGCGGTGGCGCGCAGAGAGGGACGGCTCTCCGGCCGGCCGGCCGCGACCCCCGCCCGCCGCGATGGCCAGCGAGGTGGTGTGCGGGCTCACCTTCCGGCTGCTCCTGCCCGTGTGCCTGACTGCCGGTACGTCCCTCTCTCCTTCCCTCTCTCCCTCCGTGGGTCCTCGGGCGGGTGCGCGTCTCGGGGCCGTGGGACAGCCGGGGCCGGCGGCTTGGGGGATGCTCCGCTCTCCTTCCTCGTGGCATCTCCCCCGCTCCGCTGTTTCTCCAAGAAACTTTAAACTTCCTAACTCGCCCCTAATTTCTTATATGTTTGTTGTTGTTGTTATTAATTTTTGTCGCCGTTGGTGCCCGCCCGGGGGTGCGGGGCTCGCACGTGTGGCGGGGCTCTGCTCGCCGCCGCGGCACCGGCGTGCGGGGCTCCGCGGCTTTTCGCTCGGAACGGTGCCGCTGTTCCCGGGTCGTCCCGCATCCTTGAGCAAGGCGTGCGGGAGAGGAGGATTCAGAGCTTGCCCTCCAGGCGGGCTCGTTCAGCCGCCGTGTTAGGGTTTCGGGTGTACTTTGTAAAGGGGAGGGTGAGCGTCTTTCAGAAGGAGCAGTTCTCAAATTTACAGAGGTTTTCAGGAGGGAGATTTTTCTTACTTAGAGAAATTTCAGTTTATTAAATCGCGTTACTTAGCAGGCGGCCATCCAAGAAACGAATTGTTTTTGGATGGAGAAGTGCGGTGTCCAGCCATGGGTGAATATGTTAATATTAATCCGTTCCCTCCGCACAATTTGAAAAAACTCTGAATAAGTCCNTTGAAAAAACTCTGAAGAAGTCCCAATTGCCCGTTAGATCACAGGACGACGGGGTGGCCTCGAAAGCCGCGGTTGCGGAGGGCGGCTCGGCCGGGGCTGGTGCCCGCCGGGGCGGTGTGGGGCTGCGGGGCGGGAGCTGGGGAAGGGGGGCCGGGAATGGCACGGCGCGGCGAGAAACCCGTTGATGGTCAGCCCCGCGCGGCGCATCCTCCGCGGGCGGCGGAGCGGTGCCGGCCGTACCTTGCGCCGCAGCCGCGGGGCTCCCGGGCCGGTCCCGGGCCGCCACCAGCCCCTTCCCGGCCGCGCGGA
>VZTG01001876.1:1051254-1193170 GCA_013397845.1 Melanocharis versteri | reverse complement strand
CGCCGAGCGCCCGCGGCTGCCGGGACCGACTCCCGCTCGCCGTGCGGCCCCGCCGTCCTTCCAGGACCGGGCTGCCCAGCGGCCCCCGAAACACGCTTCCTTCCCGGGGCTTTGCCCTTGACTAACCCCGTGGTGACCCGGCCGGCGCCTGTTTCAGCATCTTTCCCTCCGCCCTGCCCGGGAGCTGCCCCACGCTTGGATCCAGGTGCCCTCCCCTGCTTCCGACTTCTTCTCCGGGAAGGAGGACGCGGATCCCATCCTCAGCCCTGCCGGGGAGGCATGCGGGACCCAGGGCGCTCCCTGCTGCCTCGCGGTGTGCAGCCCTCCTGCTTTCGCGGCCTGGCAGTGAAAATGCACTTTTCCCCCGTCGCTTTGCCTGAGGCCGTGTGGTGGGTGCTCTTAGCACGGTTGTATGAGGGGTGGGATGGAGGCGGCTTTTCAGACCGTCACCAGCATCTGCTCCCGCTTTCTGCTCCTTCCAGAGCTCGTGGCCCGCTCGCAGGTGCCCAGCCCTAGGCTTGGGTGGCCGCCACTGGTGCTGGGAAGGCCACAGTTCGACAGATCCACGGCAGCAGATAAGGGGCTTTAAGGCTGTCCCTGTGCAGCCAGGTGTCTGTGCCTTGGTGGCCGGTGTGCAGGAACGCTGTGTGTGGAGGAGCTGGGTGGTAATGCATGGGGCAGGTGGTGGGATGCCCTCAAAGCCAAGGAGTGGGGGAGCCAGGCAGCCGTTTCAATGCCAGGGTTAGGCACAGGGCTAGCCCCCTGTTTGGAATCACTTGGGCCCCATGTTTTCTTTAGATTTATGAAAGATCATTAAGTATGAGGATGAATTTGCTGGAAAGACGTGGGGAGAAGAGAGGATTCTAGAAAAGAAATGGTGTTTAGGTGAAATTTTTTAGTATTACTCTAATAATATAATATCTTGCTGTGGTATTGAAATAGGAGGGGTATTGTTCTGTCAGGTGCTCCGTCTGGCTCTTGCCGGGCTCTTTTTCTTCAGATGAAATGGTTTTGCTGTCTATATTCCTGGTATTTAGTAATGCAGAAGTACTTTCGCATTGCAGTAATACCTCCACAGATGAGAACTGATGTTGTCATGAATTGCTTATGCTCATAAATCTTACTCATCTGAGGATTAATCGAAATAAAAAAACCTGAAAGAGGCACTTCCCATCTTGAGTATGAAAAAGTAATCCCACTGCGGAACTTTTGGGTTTGGACCTAGTGATCTTGTTCAGTTGGATTTGAGAGAGGAAATGGTAAATGGACAAACAGCTTTTCTCTTGCCTTAGTTTACTGTGTCTGTAGGTGTTGATTTTTTCCCCTTTACAAGCTCCTAGCAGAGCCTTCACTAGGGTGAAGCATAGTTCAGCCTGCTTCACTCTCACACTTACCTTGTGTCTGCACCTGAGTAATCCCTGAGCCAGTGTTCCCTTCCTTTCCAAAGCATCAAGGAAGTGTTTCATGGGCTTCTGGAAAAGGCTTTTTAGAGTGATGGTTTTTTTGTGTGACTTACGGTGAGGTTACATCCGCAGCTGAAAAGCTGCCACAAGGACTCACTGCGAGACTGATGCTTTTGCGTCTCCTTCTCCTGTCTGGGCAGTGAATGTCTGGCACTGCCAAAAGGGTGGAAATACAGAATGGTTCTTTTGGTTCAGAATCCATTGTGTGTGATTTTAAAATGCTCAATTACTACAGTTTCTTATCATGGTATCATTTGCTTTTCTGTTTCTAAGACTAGAAAGTAATGAGGTTAGAGAGCTCTGACCGGGTGTGTGGAGGGCAATGGCAGCCATGGCAAACTGATAAAAATAACACATCTGCTAAGCTGAAAACGGATTCTTTAAATACTGTTAAAATGGTTAATGCTTTAAGTCTTAATACCTTAAATATCTTAAGTATGGTTAGTTCTAAAATAAATACGAATGCTAGTTTGCATTTATGAAAAAATGTCAGTTTGCTGGGATGAAATACTTTCCAAGCACTGTTCAGTACCATGTAACTGAGAAAACACAATTCCTTGTAAGAATTTTTAGGATCAGATCTGTAGCACTGAAGAGTCTAGTCTTGTGCAGGTAAGCCTAGATGTATCCATTTAAAGCTCAAGAATGATGCCTCTTGAGCGTCTGATGAAGGCAGGAAATTTAACATGCACAAAATGAAAGGCTTTGGAGACTGAAAAGCTGATTGTAGGCTTATGACTTCAAGGTTGATCCTGTCATGTTATTTTCATGATAAAATTGTTACGTTCAGCCCAGTGTGATCCTACAGTTTAAATAGTAACTTACAGTAATGTGAAACTTATTGCAAATAAAGTACTGTGTTCTGTAATAAGACCAAGAGAGTTGGGTACTTTATTGGATTTTTTTTTGTGTGTATGTGATTACTACAATATTTTTCTGTGATATTTTTCTGTACTGTAGTAGTACAATGCTGAAAAAACAAATAACAAAGTAGAGAAGATGGAGCTTTTGGCACTGGTGGTGGAAAGTGGGCTTTTTGTGTTTTGTCTTTTAAAGCTTGAGCCTTGGTGTGAGCCTTTCTGTTTTTGTTACTCGTATGTACTTGAAAAATGCAAGAAGTGATTTGTTCTGTTGAAGTAAGGCATTAGAGCAATCTTCTGGTAATTGCTTTCTTTGGTTTATAGAGACTTGAACCACAAAGCTGGCTTGCTTGATAACAGTTTTTAATTATACTGCTTTCAATTGTTTTACCTCACACACGATTCATTAGTTTTCTCTTAAGCAAAATATGGTTATTTTCAAATGGGGTGCTGGGGAAGAAAATGCTTAGGACATTTTTCCAGAGGATGGCTTTCTCTGGGTTTTGACTGATGCTGTTGGATTGTGTGTTATCAGCAGATGGGCTTCAGTGAGGTGGTTGCCTGGGCCAAGTGCTTCCCAGAAGTTACACTTGCTTTCTGAACTCTTTAATTTTGACCCAGCTGAACTAAAAGTTGTAGAAGCTTCTAGAAAGTTTGGGGTTTTCTGAGGGGTTGAGTGCAGGTATCAGTGTTTTATAAACAATGGCAGGTATAAAGAAAATATTTTCGAATTTTTTTGGTGACAGAGTTCAGATATTATTTGGAAATTTTCACTGCTTTCTTTGAGCCAAATACTTAAACTCCTGGTAAATAGCAGGAATTATTTTTCTTTCTTTTATTTCTCATTTCAGCAACCAGTATTCATGAGAATGATATTGAATGAAACAGAATTAGCATCTCTTCAGGATATAAACAATATGTTACAGAGAATATTACTTAAATCATTACAGTATTTTCAAAAATACATACATTCACCTGCTGGAAGTGCTCAGTGGGAGTGTGTTCCATGTTCTGCCTTGGAAGGAAAAGGTAGATTCCAGGATGCTTGGGTGATCTTTTATCCCCAAATTAACAAATATTGATGAAAATTTTGAAGGGGAAATACATGAATTACTACATTACCAGGTACTAGAATGCTTCTTAAATTACATGTTTGAAGTGTATTTCAGAATCTGATACCTCCCTTTGTGTTTTGCTGCTTTGAATTATTGCTATTCACATTTCCTATAGAGAGAATAAATTGGACAACTGTAATATTAAGGCAAGCCTGTGGAGGCAGCAAACCATGCTGTGCTTAGATTATTATTTATTTTGTGCTTTCCATTAATTTCACTGGAGGTGGCTGTTCAAGAAATGATCGCAGAATACGACATTTTGTTGCAGTTTTCAGGTGACTGAATGATTTTTATGTGCCTGTCTCTGCAGGTGATGTCACGGTGATGACATAGCAAGTTGTGACGCAGGACTGTTCAGACTAGAGGGCAGTTTGTGTAGTGGCATTGCATGTGACAATGTATACAAACGTATCAAAAAACTTTGACATATTTTTAAAGTTGAAATAAACTTCCTGTAGGTAGGGAGAGACATGCTTACTATGCTCTAAAATTGGTCAGTTACTGAAAGGAAGGCAAAGATCAGACTGGTGAGGGCTTTTTATCATAATGGTGACATTGGGGAATATTTATTGTGATGTACTGAGAGAATGATAGGGAACAGCATGATAAAGATTCACATAGATTTCTCATTACATTTTGAAACTTTGCTGTTGTCCCAGAACACTCATAAAAGTATTAGTCACAGCAACAAAAAGTCTAGGAACCATTAGTGGGTAGCACGTTGGAAAAAAAGTTAACTTGGATGTCAGTTTGCACAAGAGATCCTAAACCAGCTAAAATGGAAGCTTTCCTTCCCCTCTTGAAATGATTTAAATTAATCTATCTGGCTTCTTTGATTACAGGAAGTTTTGACTTGTTCAGTGGGAGCAGGTGAAAGGTGTCAAGCGGGAGCAATATATACAGCCTTGCAGGAGCAATGTTTTCCGGGCTTGTAGGCACAGCGTTAGATGTTCTTGTGCGCAAAATGTCATTCCAATCTCTGTGGCTTCCACCTAGGGTCAATTAAGATGCAGAGGAAAGAGTTTTAGGGAGAGTAGGGGGGCAGCAAGTACAGTGCTCCCTCTCTCTGTGTAGCAGTCATCTCGAGTTGGCTGCCTCTGCTTCTTCCTTAGTGCTCAGGCTGGAAAACCATTTAAAGATGAATCCCACAAAAAAAATAGGAATAAAACTTCAGAAGTTCTTACCTTCTCTACTTATTTATCATAACTGTTCTGTTAAGTGGTTTGAATCCACCTAACTTTTAAGATGAGCTAAAACCAGAGCCTCTAAGTTTGCGAGGGTTAGGGCTTGCCTGGTGGGTAACTTGTTCCACAGACAGTATTGAACGTGGGAATGGAAATCAGTGGGAGACAGCTGACTGGAGAGAGTTACTTGAAGAAAGCAGACAATTTGCCTGGTGACTGTCAGAACTGGAAAGTGTTTGAATCCTTTATTTGTTGTGCTGGAGTTCATACAAATTGTGTCATGCATGAAATTCCCTGTCTTCTAAACTGCAGGTACAACATTAATCCATATTTTGGTTTTTTTGTTGTTTTTCTTTTTTTTTTTTTCTTTTTATCAGAGCACTCAAATCAAAACACAAAATGACAGACCTGTATGTATTTGGTGATAACTCATTTTTTGATGGATGTTTCTGACAGAGATCAGGGAAGAGAATGGTGCTGTTGCTGTGCCTGTATGTGTGTAGCCATGGTGCTCTTTCATTTCAGGTATTTGCTAAAAGTCCAAAAATGCAGGAAATAACAACTGATACACAATAGACAGGGGGACAGAATTCAACAGTTTTAACCACTTAAACACTAAAATGATTTCGTGTTACATCTTTACCAACATGTTTGTTGGAGTAGCAGAGTTTCAAATGCTGGCAAAAGTCGAACAGCTTCAGAGTGGCTGGTGCTGCTAAAAGGACTTTTGTAAGGAAGTACCACCCAAAGGATTGTATCTGAAAGGGACACCAAATTATGTGCTCCTTCAGAACAGTAAGATCTTTTCTACAAGTGTGTAAAGCTGCTGAGTGTTTACACTACACATTTTCTTCCCTACATGTCTTTTCACTTTGAAATTATAGTCATTGTGAAGCTGTAGTGTCTTTTCTGGAGGATAATGTTTTGCTTGAGGAACATCAGTAACTACTTTCACGTGTTAGACTGCAGCACTCTGAGAAACAGACTATTTGCTTTCCATTGTGAAGAATGAAGTTAGCAAGTTCTAATTAGTGAAAAACTCTGTTTGTCAGTAGATTGTACTAGCCTTTCTAATACCTTTAGGCAGTTCTAAAGATACTGTAAGTATGATTTGCTAGTAAGAGGCTGTATAATTTTTTTCCTGTGTTGCAACAGATTGATCAATATTTATAACTAAATCAATCCAGGTTTGTTTTCTAGGGTAAAAGTTCTCTGTAGCATTACTTTTGTGGCGATCACAGATCTTCATTCTGTCATCTTGACAGGTCTCTGAAACTGAGCAGATCAGAAGCTGGTAGTGTGTAGATAAGAAGTTTTCAGAGAAAGTGCCGTTTTTGCTGCCTGGAATAGGAGTGAGGGAGCCTTCTCATTCTTTTACTGAGAGAAACTGGTATACTGGGCGTTATTTTGTCAGATAAATTGGCTGTTTTGGTGTGTTTGTTAGAAGTATATGCTTTGATGCATTATGTTCAGGATGTGGTTGTATTAATGCACTTCTCTTTTCCTGAGGGTCTTACCTGTCCATTTCCTATCTTAAGTAGGCAGTTGTAAAACCTGAATGTCACATAAAGGTTGCTATTCTGTATTTTAATTTCTTTTATATCATTAATTCCAAGCTGCAGTGTTAGCTTTGATAATATCCTGTGGCCATGAATTCCATGGATGAATTCCACCATGAATAAAAAGGAGCACTTTTTAATTCATTTTGGGTTTGTTGCCTTAGTAAATAATCCTTTGGATGGGAAAAGGTATGTATAATCACTTAAATCAACAACAGTGTAGTGTTCTATTTACTCTAACACTTTAGAATAACATTTGCAAGCATAAAATCAACCATTAAGATTAACTGTAGAAATTAACAGCTCTGAGTTTCCTATCAATTGTCCAGTTCTGAAGAGAAAGGGATGAGGATTATGTAAATCTGCCTTCCCCATAAATAAAGAGTTTCAGGACATGATACTTTTACAGTTTGAATAGCGTGCAGTGTAGCTCTTCTCTGAACTCATTCAGGTCCTCTTTAGTTTGGAAGGTGTTTTATAAAGGAAGTAAAACCTAAAGTGACTCTGTGTGTTTGTGAGTGATACACTAATCACTCCCTCTTGGGCAAAATATTATAAAGCCTGGGACTCCAGACATTACATACTCTGTCTACTGTTTCCAAGCCACTAATTAGTTAATATAGCTTGACAGAACCGTAAGTTAAAACTGAAGTACCAAGTAGTATTCAAGTGGGGATCAGTTCTGCCCCCTTGAACAGAAGTTGCATAGGCAACTGGAAATTATTTCCTGAACATTTAAGGGAGTGTGTTCTGGACTCCTGTTGTGCTGAAGCATGCCAAACACTATGTGGTTAAAGAGATGCTAAACAAGAACAAGTACTGTCTTTTTCCTAGTTGTGCAAATGCCACTCAATAAACTGTATGGGGTTTTTTCATTTGTTTGTTTGTTTGTTTTTTGTTAAAAGACATATTATTAGAGAAATTAGCTCCTAGGTAATTTGAGGAACACTGAACTCCTTTTGCTAGCAGTCATGGATTCCAGGTTGCAAATATGTGTTCAGCCTTTAGCTTTTTGTAAATGCAGATTGAGGTTGCAAAGGCTCAGAAAAGAAATGATCAGTGAAACATTACTGGGTAGCCAGTGTAACGCCCCCGCTTTTGCAGTTTGATCGTAGGCCTCTCTCCAAATTGATAAATCTCCAACAGTAAAAGGGGATGCTGATGGCAGCATTACGCATCTCTGATGATGTTGATTTGCTTGTCCAGGAAATCTAGCAAACAAGTACAGTGACAGTTACTCTGAATTTCATTTTATTACATTCTCATATATTGGGAAATGTCTGGAACATGCAAAATGGTTGCATAGTGGCTACATCTGTTTGTGTTGTGCTTTTCTTCCCTAGTTATATTTGCGGCTTTTTACAACATCTTTCAGAATCGCAGTTTCCTGGTCACTGAGAATAATTAATTCATAAGCCAAAGGAAAGTGAGGGAAATTTTTCTCCACAAATCCTGATGTATGTAGAAAACTTTTACGACCATAAATAAATATTAGATCACATTGTCATCTATGACTATATTGTTTAAAGCAGTATTCAAAAATGTGTTTCAATTCATTGCTTCTTCACTCCGTGCTTAGAATTTTAAAGACCTGCCCTATTACATTCCTTAATAACACAGTGGGTTTTTGACACAATTACATACTTAAATTCACTTCTACTAAACAGCAAGTTAAAAGAAATTACATGTTTTAACCCTTCAAAACTTTGTCAGAGACCAGAGTTTCTAGTACATGTATTTTGCAGGGCTTTTCCAGTTGCAAGCATAGAATTGTAATTATTTTCTTTGGTTTTGCAAGAGTCATTGAGCCCATCAACATTTTCTTTGAGAGCAATAATTGTATATTTCTATATAGAATGTTGTAGAGAAATATATGTGCCTTTTCTAAATATTAAATAATTAAAATAGTTTTCTTCAGGTTGTAGTGCTGTTGGCCAAAGAAATTCTGGTGTGATAACTGTACCATCAGCTAGAAAAGCTGCCTAGTAGTTTGGATTCTTCTCCTTCCTCCTCCTCCTTCTTTCTTCTCTAGACATTTAACATGTCAAATATCTGTATTTTGGAGAACAAAGATCTGTGAAGTATGACCCAAATCTCTTGTTTGTTAGCTAAATGTGGGGCGTGTGTATTTGCCGTATAGTGCTATGTAAATAAAAACTACCACTTCCATAGCTTATTTTCTCAAAATTGAAAGGAAAGCAAGAACCAGCTTTTAAAAATTTTGCTTTAAATAAAGTGCCTTTGCTATGTTCTTAAAAACAAAGCTTCTGGGAAAGATAATCAAGTCTAGGACTTTCTACCATCATTTCAGAGCATAATTGGGTGACACCCCCCCTCCCCTCTACAAACCAGTGTGACACTGTGTCTATTTGTGAAAATATGTTTCAGCTGGAATCTCTATAGTTCATGATTTTCACTATACTTCTCTTATATACCTTTATACAGACTTTGTTGTCACATTTTCTCTAACCCTGTAGTGTTTAACTTGTTAGCCATTTGTTTCTACTGAGCTGAGTGAATGAACTCCATCATGGGGCTGTTGGTGTACATAAACGTGGCCTGTTTCTTGCAGCTTGTTGTTGCCATCTGCATGTAAAGCTTCACAGTTTCTTGAAGATCTTGACAAAGATTTTTCTTGTTAATTGACTGGAAGCACAAGTAAACATACTCATTTTATGTGTGTCTAAAAAAAGATCCTTGAAGTTTACTGTACCACAGTGATTTTAGGCAAAAATTGCTTTGGGATACAACAGTTTCATGTGAAATAAGCCACTGTCAACTTTTGGCAGCCTCAATAAGCCTCTCCTGACACCTACGTTTTTATCATAACATGTAGACTGAGGGGTACAAGACAATCTCACTGTGCTGTTTGGAGGGTAGAAATCAGAGTTGACCTAATAATTTAAGTTCACCTCTCCCTTTAGAGAAGTCCACATTAAAATAGAGAAAAGAGGCAATACGTAAATCTTGTTTCCTACAACTTGGCTGCTTGGTGAGCTATACTGGCTGGCAATAGTAAGGAAATGGCAGAAGGTCCCAAGTGGTCATTAGTGTGCCCCAGATGATGAAGCAGTTGGAGTTGCTAGAATTGCAGAAAAAGGATATCAGGTTATTTCCTGCCTCTATTTACTGTTACTGGATTTGGGGAAGTTCCGTGTTTCTTCCCCCTGTGGAGTTCGCTGTTTCCTGTTGCTCTTGGAATGGAATAGCAGTAAGATTGTTCAGTGCTACACAATATTGCAAACTGGAAGGGATGAGAAGGTCTCATTACCAGAGTATCCTGCCTGCATAATTAATGCATGTTAGTCGTTGTTGAAATACACAGAAATGAGAATATAGCAGTTATTTAAAAAAAAACAAACAAACAAATAACAAAAAGAATGAGATAGCCAAGTCACTGGAGTGAGCCTTTGTTTTGAGGAGAAGGAATATTGTTCTCCTGTGGGGCGAGTAATTCCACGGTTACTCAGTTTGGGTTTCTCATGTATTCTTTTGAAGCAGTGGAGGTTGACCACAGCCCTGCAAGGTTTCTGGTGTGATTACAGGAGGGGCATTTGTGAGTCTTTCTGTTTCCGTCCTCACAGCATCCCAGGCTGGGAGGCACCTCAGGAGATGTCTTCTCCAATCTCCAGCTCAATGCAACACTAAATTTAACTGTGATTGCTCAGGGCTTTTTCCTGTTGGGTGTTGAAAATCTCTGAGAATGGAGGTCTACAGCCTCTTCCAGTGCTTAGTTAATCTCACAATCATTGCGATTTATTTCCCTTTGTCTCTTATATCGCCCCAGCTTCTGTTTTTAGCCATTGTATCTCAGTAGGCCCCTTTGTAAAGAGCCTGGGGCTGTCTTTTCTACAACTTCCACTTAGGTCAGGAGGCTGCTGTGAAGTGACTCCAAAGTTGCCTTGTCTTGGAGCTGAATGAGCCCTGCTCCCCCAGCCTCCACTACCTTTGGGACCCTCCCCTAGATTTTTTGGAGTTTATCGACATATTTCTTGTCCTGGGAGGGGCCAGAATTGCATGTGGTTTAATGATGGCTGAAGAAAGGGCGTAATCCCTTCCCTTCGCTGCTGTTGATACAGCCCAGGGGCTTATGCTGAATGTCCCAAGGGACACTGGATTGCGAACTTTTTCACCTTGTTTGAGTGTGACAAACAGAAGGTCAACATTTACCATTTTTATTGTTCCTGAAAAGAAAAAAAAACAAACGAAACAAAAAAAACACCCCAAAAAACCACAACCCTGAATTTTCAAACTGTGATCAAAGGCTCGCAAGTATAAATAAATGGATGTTTGGATATTGTATCTGAACAGTCAGCATTGCTACCCAGGCAGAACTGTAGGAATTTTTCTTACCCATTTTTCATTTAAGGACCTAAGCATTAAGTCTTTGCAGTAAATCCTAAACTCTCTCTCCTCACATGAAAGTAGATGCCTCAGTATGTTCTTCAAGATGTTCTAGTTGTGGCTTTTGAGTTTTGATCCTAAACTGTGTATCAGCAGGTCTTGGAAGTCCTGCTGTGAGGAGCTGTTTCTTCAGTCTTTGTGTAAACTCACTGGTACCTCAAATCTCAGAGTGCAGTTTTCCATTCTTGGTTTTAAAATAAATAAATTAATTGCAGCCTGTATCTGTAGGGCATGTTTGATTTGCTGTGTTTGGGTGCATACGAAATGCACCCAAAAGCTCAGAAAAGTTGAACTTGGGTTTCTCATCTGAAAGTGCCGATTATTAATGAATGTTATTCTGTAACATTGGCACCATCATCAGTCACTGACTTGCAATGAATGGAATGATGAATTAATACAAGACCTACAAAGTTTATTCCCAACTTCAAGAACTGTCCAAAGCTGGCAGTTCCAAGGGGCTAACTAGCCAGTAAATTATTGGCATTATTTTCCCAGCAATCATGTTCACATACTTGAATATTTTTAATTAGTCAGTATTTCTTGTTATTCTGCGTATCTTTGACAGCTAATTTGTTTTAAAACCACAGGAAAAAATCAGCTCTGCATGTTTCTTTATTGCATTCTTTTCTCCTACATGACCTCCATCTCATGTAGAACTGACAAATTACTTTTAGCAGTAGTTATTTTACTGTTGGGTTGCAATTTTGAAACAAGTATTTGAAAAACTGGCTTGTGTTTTGGCCATATGAAACACTTTGTGCTGATCATTCAAAGAATCTGTTGTGCTGAGTCCTATAAATCCAGCAGAAGGAATTGTTTCTAATTTTTTTTCCTGAAAACTGCAAGATTTATTATTTATTTCTTCGACTGTAGTGTTCGGTTAACTGTGCTGCCTTCCAAAGGTCCGCCCACTGTATATTGGAATTTCCCTTCCTTATCCACTTTCATTCTACAAGAAGCATGGGAGGAGTTACAGTTTAATCATATGAAAAGTTGAACTGTTTGTGGCATACAGCATTTGATAAAAGGCAAGTTATTGATTCTAAAAGTTACATGTAACCACTGTTTTCTTCTCTGGTTCTGCACAGGTGTGCCCTTGGCTGCCAGATAATTAAAACCTAGTTCATTCTGTGATTCTGGGAAAACATGGAAAATAATAACTGGTGTACTTGCAGCTGCCCAAATGACTTTTCTGAGGGCTCTTTATGCTGTTGTAATTGTGAAAAATATGCTCATGTCTTCCTGTAGCTTTTGCCTACAGTCCTCTTTCACATTTGCATTTTTCACTGTATCCGTTGCTCTTTCCTTTCTTTGAAAGGTTACCACCCTCCATGCAGTACTGCAAATAAAATATGTCCTGTATCATGTGTTGCTCAAACTGGTATTTTATTGTGAGATCATCTTCTTTTTCTAAATATAAGACATTTAAAAAGTAAGTTTATATCTGCAGGGAAATATCAAGATAGTATGCATTTTAAAAAATGTTTTAGAAATACTTGTAATTTTATCTTTAGGGTTTCATAAAGATTGTATAACCAAAGTGTTCACATATTTCTGATATTCTAGGAAGGAGTAGGTGTACCTCTCCTAGTATGTGGGAAATGAAAAACAGCTAGGGAATATGGGCCTGACTCTCAGAATTGTCAGATTCTATGTAATTTACTGAATCATGCTTGCTTGGAGATACCCATCCTTTTTGCAAATCAGACCCAGGAAGTTTCCTGTTTGCATTCCATGTCTGTGCATAAGGAGTGAATCAAATGTTCCAAAGGTGGGGAGGAAAAGCGTGCTACAGAATAGCATTTTATAAATTCATATTACTATTAAAGGTAGCAAGGTAAGTTGGGGTAAACGTACATTATTTTCTTTTTTCCTTGAGGTAGTAAATGTTAAATGTGCTCAGGTAATAAGTGTATTTGTAACATTTTTTACAAGAAATGATACACTTGTGTTTTTTGACATGCTAGGATTTGTTGCTCAATCGATTTTAAAATCTCACATTTCAGGTTAGCCGATTCTTTCATGCCTGATGCAAATACATATTTTTTTAAAAATTTTTGTTAAACACCATAATGATTCCCAGGGATATTGTCAAAGAACGAGTGCTGCCAGTGCCAGAAGGTTATTTGGAAATGCCAGTGTCTGAATACCATGAATTAGATAACATGAAACACACCATCTCCACAAAGTTGAATAAATCAGAGGAAGATGTAACACCAAATTAGAAAGAAACTGCTGTTCTAACTTTGGATAACTAATAATCGTCTTGTCGTTCTCTTGATTACCGATGTATGCTTGTATCTGATTAGATTGTTCCTTACACTTAAAATAAGAAATAATCTGGGATTCAACCTCGAAGTCAGAAGAAGTCATCTGGTTAGTGTAAGACCGCAAATGATGTCAATAAATTAATGATGTCAATAAATTAATGATGTGGGGTGTGCACAGGCAGTGGAGAAAGAGATATTAAGAAAGTTTGGGCACAAGAGAAGGAAAGCGTCTTTCATGAAGTGGTTAATGAAAACTGTAGGTGAAGATACTCTCAGTGTTGTTCACAGAGCTGTTGTTAGCGCGTTAAAGTTCCTTGTTTCATGCTGGTTTTTATCAAAATCCTGGCAGAAAACATTGTCTTTCAAAGGCTACTGCCACAAGCCGTAATATAATTGTCTCTTCTCATGAACAGGGAAAAAAGATTCCTGAGACTGTCAAAGTAGCCTTTGCTTCTAGTGTTTTTTACTGCTTCTTTTATATTTTTTCTTCATTTTTTTTTTTTAATTGCTGCTGTCTGAAAACCAGATTCCGGTCCCTCATGGATGTTGAGTGTTCTGAGAAAAAACCACAAACAAATTGCCTCCATCATTTAATATTGTTCTTTGCACTTTTCTTGCAAAAAAGAAACCATGCAAAGATTGCGTTTTTCATGGCAGTTCACCCCGGCTGTCCGTCAGTTTATAGTATAATTAAGCTCATTATATATTTAGATTGCTTCTAAGAGGTCATAACTAGTAAAGTAGAGGCAATATAGGGTAGGATAGAATAGAATAATTGAGGTTGGAATAGACCTTTATAAATGCCACTGTTGACCTGGCACTGCCACCACTAAACCATGTCTGTGAGAACCACTTCTACACGTCTTTAAAATACCCCCAGGGACGGTGGCTTTACCACTGAACAACCCTTTCGCTGAGGAAATTTTTCCCAATATCCAAACTAAACCTCCCCTTGTGCGACTTGAGACCATTTCCTGTTGTCCTGTCACTTGTTACCTGGAAAAAGAGACTGATGCCCATTTTGCTACAACGTCCTTTCAGTAGGTGTAGAGAGAGGTAAGGTCTCCTTGGTGTCCCTTTCTCCAGGCTGAACAACCCCAGCTCCCTCAGCTGCAGCTTGTAAGCCTTATGCTCCAGACCCTTCACCAGCTTCACTGCCCTTCTCTGGACATGCTCCAGCCCCTCAATGTCCTTCTTGTAGTGAGGGGCCCAAAACTGAACACAGGATTCCAGGTGTGGCCTCACCAGTGCTGAGTACAGGGGGACAATCAGTGCCCTGGTCCTGCTGGCCACGCTATTTTTGACACAAATGACCTTGTAGTATTTGAATCTTTGTACTTTGCATTGATTTCTTGTGAGTTTTGAGTGGTCAGCATCCCACAGTAATCATCTATCTTCTTATTTTGGAAATAATGTTAGTCAATTATAGAATAGGTATTGCTACCTGAAATATCTTATAATTTAAAAATAAGTATAGCAAAGATGCGATATGACGGTTTCTTTGAGTCAGAATTGCTGAAAGTGGTAATATTAAACAATTACATCCTAATAATTTAAATGATGATCCTGTAAGAGAAATCAGAATCCTCTGCCAGTATTTAACAGACAGGCGAAAAAGTCAGACTTAGCCTCAAATACGTTTCTTAGATATATGGTGGGGTTCTGGTAACTTGAAAGCAGTTACTTTCAGTGCACTGACAAAACTGAAATTGGGGTTATGACCAAAAGAAAAATCATCTGAAAAGACTTAACTATATGAAGTAGTTGTGAATACGAATCATGGTATAACGTTAACAATTTGATTTCATTAGGTACCTGTGTAAGACACATGGATAAGACTGAACACGGTGATTGAAGTTTTTGCTGGCTTCCTAGGGAGTAGAAATGGAAGCATTTAGCATTCAAAGGGTCTCTGTGAAAGGATGTGCTAGAAAATCCAAAGTTCTTGTGAAAGAGCTATGAGATGAAACAAGCTAGTAAAAATCATAAAGAGAATAAAAATGTTGGTGAGATAAATTTATCATGGTCAAATCCAGAAAGCTGTGCAAATAGTTTGCATGGTTCAGAACATAACCAGCACTGGTGAAAAACATCTGCTGGCTTGTGGGTCAAAGAAAGCGTAGCAGAAAATAACCACATGGCATATTTTGCCAATGTTCAGCGTCATCAGGTGTAGTATCTGCCCAGTCTTCTAATGTTTGCTAAAACATACGTGTGGCTTAATGTGTATTTCTTTCTGAAGACCTCTCTTTAAGCAACTTGTGAGTGACTTTGTCTGTTAAAAGACTTCAGAAAGGTTTTTGGTTTCTTTGTTTGTTGGTTGGTTTAAATAGTGTCTGTGCAGACATCACCAGTTAAACTGCCTAATTTATTGGCAGGGATGATGGTTGTACGGTTTCTCTTATAAAGCACAAAATTTTGCAGAGGGAAGTCTGGTTTTATTTTCTGTGCAGTAGTAATGGATTACCTTGCTGATTGTGTTGTCTTCATGGCATTACTGAATTCTTCAATGTGTAGCAAAGTAAATCAGCCGTCAAAAATGTGGGAGTGTAGATGTATCTAGTTTTACTACATGAAGTGATCTGATTTCCTGTTGTGGTAAATGCTATAAATCCATAGCAGAGGTATAAATTAATGATTCCTCTGGTACTAGAATTGGTAGGTGGAGGAGTTTTACCCTGCATT
The DNA here is from genome assembly GCA_013397845.1 of Melanocharis versteri. Taxonomy (NCBI): domain Eukaryota; kingdom Metazoa; phylum Chordata; class Aves; order Passeriformes; family Melanocharitidae; genus Melanocharis; species Melanocharis versteri. The sequence continues at coordinate 1,177,630 of VZTG01001876.1, read as the reverse complement.
ATCCTTCCAGGTGAAAAAGTATGAAAATCCTATCCCTGGAACAAGACTGAGAGAGCAGAATATTAAAAACTCAGGCATAGTGGTGGGAATGGATTTCTTTTTTATATAACTAAGAGAGTATGGGAACACACAAAGGAGGCATTTGGAAGTATATATAAAGTAGCTGGTGGGTGAATTTAAACTCTTTTAGCAAGAGATAAACAGAGTTCCCTAGCCCACAGTAAAATATTGCCCGCATTTTCCAGCAAAAAGCTCCAACCTGGCTCTATCTCAGGAGCAGCGGCTCTCTGTGAACTGCTGCAACAGGAGTCCATCCCACAGGCACCAGTCCCCCTCAGACTCCGGCAGTGTGGGTCACTTTTCCACGGGGTGCAGTCCTCCAAGGACAGGCTGCTCCAGCCTGAGAGCCGGGCCCCTCTCTCCACAGGTCTCCCACAGGGTCACAGCCTCTTCCCAGGCATCCACCCTTGGGTGCAGGCTTCTCCATGGGCTGTGGGTGGATCTCTGCACCCCTGTGGATCTCCATGGGCTGCAGGGACACAGCTGATTTGCTGTGGTCATCACCATGGGCTTCAGGAGAATCTCAGCTCTGGGGTCTGGAGCAGCTCTTCCCCCTCCTTCTTTATTGACCTTGCTGTCTGCAAGGTTTTTCTCACATGTTCTCTCTCTGCTCTTCTCTGGCTACAATTACAATAGCATGACTTTTTTTATTTTTGTTTTTCTTTCTTCTTCAATCTGTTATCATAGAGGTGTTACCACTATTTCTAATTGGCCCAGCCTTGGCCAGCAGCACGTCTGTCTTTGGAGCCACCAGGGATTGGCTCTGCTGGACATGGTGGAAGCTTCTAGCAGCTTCTCACAGGAGCAACCCCTGTAGCCCCCCCGTCTACCAAAACCAGGCTATGCAAACCCAGTACACTTTCCCATTTAGAAACCAGATGTCCTCATGTGGGAGCTGGTCTGCTTCTGAGCTTGTCATTTTTCTGGAAAAGCGAGTCATGATTTGTAGGGATTGGGTTGGTGTGACTCCAGAAGAACAGTCACCTTTATTGGAAGCAAACTGAATTATGATTGAAGAAATATGAATGGAGTGTAATTTAATGGCCTGCTGAATGTCACAGGAGAGAACAATTAATGAGGAAGATAATTATATAATAATGTGATTGTAGGGGGATTTGGCATTTCAGGTTATTTTAAGCCCCATCTTATGAAGCATTTGATGGCAGGTAGATAAGGGCAGTTAAGCAAAGACCAGGAGAACAGGCAAATGGAGTATGAGGGCTGAGAGTACAAGAGAATAACAAGATGTTAATGGAATGGGAGATGGGGTAGGAGGTGTCCGTAGAAAAGGGCAAAGAAACCACTGGCTCATTTGAGAAACAGGGAAATGAGTAGATGAGTTCAAAGAGATTAATGGTGTTTGGAAGCAGGATAGGAAGCTGAAGAAGATAGCCAACTATCTGAGGCCAGCTGGCAGAGTGATAATAAAAACAGCAGATAACTGTCAGTAGAAAATATGTCAGCCGTGGTGGCCAGCAAGAATGTGTGAATTCTAGAAATGATGGAAAGGAGGTGACAGGAGTTCCACAAAAGACTGAATTAAGGGATACAGAAATAGAGAATTGATGATTAAAACTAACAGGCAGTGAAAACAGAAATGGAAATCTAGAGGAGAGACATTATTCTGTCAGTCTTTCAGAGCACCTTTGGGAAGGTTCCTAGGCACACAAGAAGAGACATCAAAAGTGACAAATGTGAGGTAGTGCTGTAAAGAGGGAGTGGTGTGGTGAAGAGTATGCATTCCAGAATGGAATTTGGTATTTTGGGCTTGTTTTTTGGTTTCAAGGGGTGAAGGGTGTTACTGTGGAGATAGTGATCTGGTTTTGTGACATATCAGCCTCTGGTGTAGTTTAATGTGCTTTTCCCAGAGATGACTGAAACTGTGGAAGGATCTTTGCTAAATATTACCTGTTGCAACTTGACCAAGGTACAGACTCGCCTACTTTGGGAATCAACTGATTCTGGTTTGCATTAAAAAAAACACAAGAAAAAAAAATCCCCACCCAAACAAATTATTGTTCTAGTGCATTTTTTGTTTCCCCCTAGAAGTAATTCCTCATCCTTTCTCTTCTCTCCGTTGTGTGTCGTTTGGGCTCTGTGGTTCACAGAGGTCTCTGAGATGCTCAGTTGTCTGCATTCCTGCTGCCGTCCTTCCTCCTCACCCTTACAGTTAAGACAGTGCATCTTAACTGTATTTCTCAGTGAACCCAAGGATGCAGTGAGCTCCGAATTAGGCACTCAGCCAGTGTAAAATACATTCTCATTTTATGAGTCAGCGGCTCTCTAGTTCATTAAAATCATGGTCGGTCAGCCCCAGTCAGCCAGTAATGGTGTTTGGTGGTTCATTTACCCAGGAAGAGTCTGCTCAATTGTGTCTTATGTTTCTGAATTATTTTATTTTTTACTTTAAGAGAAATATGCTCTTTCTTGTGCTTTGTAACAACTTTAAAAGGAAAAACAATGTTACAGCTGCATAGAGATACTTCTTGTAAATTAACTGCATTCTTATATTTTTCAGGAAATGTGATTTTTCTTGGGAATATTATTTTAGTCATTTCATGTCTCACTGGGTTGTGACCTTATGGCACTAGTGCAGCAATTAGGTCTTTAAGTTTGTTCTTTCAGGACATGTAAAAATAATTAAGTGGTGTTGTCATACACCACTAAATACACCACACCATACAATCTAAAGGATTCACACAAGTGTGTCTGTGTTTCATATTATTTCACTGTATTAATTTATACTTAATAAAATGCTGTACATACCTGAAAGTTAATTTCTTAAAGAATTTTTTTAAATTTTGAAACTAATATATTGACATTTACTTTTTGTTTGTTCAGAGGGAGAAGAATTGCTTTTTTCTGGGGTCTTCTGTTTCACTAAGTTTGTATTATAATTATAATTATAATTATAATTATAATTATAATTATTGTTGTATTATAAGGATTCTTTAATAATATTTGAAAATATGAACTTAACTTTGCCTTCTTATTTCTAGTTAGTATTTTTTTTAAATATGAACATTTTTAAGGCAAAACTTAAAGGTGGATTTGTTTCAGTGATCTCAGGAAAGGAGGAAACCTGCAGAATTTTTAAACACTTATTTGCTCTGAGTCTGTTTTTGAAAAATGGAATGTGTTTGTCCGGACAACTGTGAAATACTGAAATGAGATAAACTATTGCAGCTATGGCTGCAATACTCTTGGGACTCCTTAGCCTTGTCCCCACTGGGAAGCTGACTCTTTGCTAGAAATTGTTGTGGTTTTTTTTTAATCTTTTTTCTTTGTAGCTGTACTCATCTAAGAATTTTGGATGCTAGCGTGGGCTGATTAGAACGGCTTTTTGTAAACATGTTCCTTTGATTTGGTATATGTAGGACCTCAAACTGAATTTACATCTAAGCCAAACATTGCTCAGCAGCGAAAAAAGAATCACCTGAATTTTTAGAAAGTACTGACTCATGTCTCTGATGCAATCTGAGTTGATCCTGGGTAATTGACAGTAGACTTATGGGCTGTTACTCTCTTTTTCTGGTGGAGAAGGCTGCAGCCTGTGAAAGGAGGGAAGAATTTTGCCCTTCTGTGATGACATGAAAAGTGTATAGTCTGGGGCCAGACGTATGTGGAGGAAAAAGGTACATTTATAATGAAGTTGAGAGAGAGAACATAAAAGTGAGTGCACGAGAGGAGTCGCTAAGTGGAGCAGAGACCATTTATTGATTTGGCAGGAAGAAGGAACAAAGCTTTGATAGGGAAGGATTTATGTAAACAGCGTAATGCATCCTCAGATTTGCTTGCTAAGACTGCCTCATAATAAACTGTCTACAGGGTCGGGGTGCCTCTTGAACTGCTGTATCAATTTTTTTGATTCTTGCTTCTGAAAATACCAGTTTTTTATATGAAAAACAATAATCATGTATGCAGATTGGCATTTCTTTGTGTATAGTATCTGGTTTCTCTCATAGAAACAGGGTGTTAATATGTTTTAAAGGATATGCACAGAACTGTTTGTTTGTGTGCACCAGTAAGGAAATCTGGTTTTGCAAACCTTTGTGGTTATCAGTGGCTCAGTGACTAGGCTGAAAGTTGTATTTACATCTGTTCTTTTGTGATGCCGTTAAATTGTCATGTTTCTTTCACCACGAACAAGTTGCAGTCCTGTAGGACTATCAGAAGCTGCTGTTCTTGCTACTTGTTTTGTCGTTAAAATAGTTACAGAAGGCTGGTAACAACTGAGTGCCCTTTTTGCTGGCACTCCAAGGAATACAGCGTGTATTAACAAGAAACAGCTATGAAAAATGCATGAAGTGCCAGGAACTACTGCAAACAAAGGTACTATAAACAGAGCCATCATAACCTGCTACACTTAGAGAGAGACTTCTTCTGTGGTAAAACATCAGCCCATCTTATTGCCAAAAAAGAAAAATTAAAAAAAAAAAAACCGAAAACAACAGCAACAAAAACCACACACACACACAAAACAAAACAAAAAAACCAACAACCCCCCCCCAAACCCCACAAACTCCTATTCTCATCTTTAACTATCTACATGTGTTCCCTAAAGTCTGTCATCGGTTATTATATGTGAACTTACCTATCAAGCACTGCACTTCACATGTAGTTAGTGGCAGCCCACCTTTGTCCACTCTCAGGTATGTCTGAGTAAATTAGATCAGGCATGAAGCTGGTTTCTTTAGAGACCTTCTGGTTCATGAATGTGTTCTGCTTGCACACTGAGGCAGCATATGGTTTCCACACAAACATACCAAACTCCACTTTGAAACCAAATTTTTGTTTGCCCTTCTCTTGAGTACCATGAGAATGTTTTTCCAGGTCTTCCATCACTTGAGTAAGGGTAAAACCCTGTTAACTCCCAATGAAAATTCCTTCGTAGCCAACCTGTTCCTTTTTATTGTGGTGCAAAAGAAGAATTTCTTTAGCATAAATAGCTTTTGCTCCCTATTCAGTCTTGGCTTTACTCTCCTGCCTCTTACACGTTTACAGACACTTGGAATTTTCTCTGTCTTTTGTTTGACCAAACAATTTGAGCTCTAGGTCTTCTACTAATTATCTGCCTTACTTTGGATTGAAGGAGGGTAATTGAATTGACAGGTACACTCCTGTCTAGGTGAGATTTTACCAGTGATTGATATAATTCCTGTGCCACTGAAGTTGTCTTTTTTTACACACTCTCTTCCAGTATAGCAATGTCATACTGGTTTTATTTGATCTGCTAATAGAGCAAACACTGTTGTTTATAGTCACTCAACCACTTTTACAGCAGCTTGTTTTGTTGGACTCATTCATTTTTGGTGTTACTAATTGTAATAGCATTCCTATTCTTTCAGTCCTCAGGATCATGCAGTTCTAGGAGACTGATTTTTCTTTGTATTGAGTGTAGCTCCCTGATCTGTGTTATTAGCAAGCTTCATTATCACTCATATTTTAATTGCCAAGTCAACAGAAAAAACAGTAGGGCCCATGCCAAGACCTGTCCTTGAGGAACTCTGCTGGTGACCTTTCTGCAGCTGACAAGTATTTCCAGCATTACTCAGATCACTTCTGTAGCCACTTCCATTTTATAATTTTAATCCTTGTTTTAATTTGTTTCCCATGTAAAATATCAGATACTTTAGTAAAGCTGAAATAGAAACACAGACTTACTGCAATTGTCTAGACTGGTTATGTGGATCTGGTTTTGGTAAACCTGTGTTTTTATACCTTTCCATGTCTGTTTTTCTTGCCTTAGAAGCTGCTTGTGAGATTTTTGTATAGAAACCACAAAAGGATGACTTTTATTTTTACTCTATGTATTTGCTCTTCTCTTCTTATGCTGCCTTTACTGATGAGCTGATTAGAAGCTTTTCCTACTAAATGAACTTTATTCATTAATCCTCCCAGTATCAAGGATAGACTTTTGGTTTAAGGAGGTTAAACATGTTCTTAAATTTCCTCCAGCCCCCATGTACATGATTTTATTGTGCCTTTTTTTCTTTTTTTTTTTCCTTTTGTGCCCAATGAAGATTTTTTTTTCTTAACATTTATGAAGTTAATGGTTGAGCTAATTCAGCCTTGTCTCCCCTTTTTGGCCAGAGGAGCTTTTTACCACACTTAAATTATCATGCTGCCAGTAAAAATACCAGTGAAATATATTGCTGCAGAGTGGCTGAAAACCAGCAAGGCATCACCAAGTAGGGCTGTCAGATGTGCATTACATAATTGCAGGCTATTTACTCGCTGTCACTGCTAACCTGCTGAATTGTGTGGCTGGCATGCTCCCATTTCCTCCAGGGGTAACCAAAACAAAGGTGGCACTAACATTGTGCACCTTGATGTGCTGAGAGCTTACCCTGCCATTTACAAGTAATGGAAGGTGCTGACAGATGGCATGAATGAATTACATTAGAAAACCACCTGAAAAGAAAACCTTTCGAGCTACATTAACAATTAAAGAAATGGATGAGAAAAAGTCATTATCCAGACTAATTATTTCTCTTTGTGCAGAGCAGGCAGGGTTTCCCTGCTGCAATAAAGAACTGAGGGTGTCCTATATTCTTATGTATTTCCCTCTGGAGATTGTCCGATTGCTTCAAAGTCAACCACAAGGGTTGCTGGAGGGAACAAGTGAAAATATTTGCTCTCCCCTTCAATCTGCTTGGGTGGGCATGGTGCCTTTTCATAGCATGTCCAGGCCTCAACAGCCAGACGTAATAGCTGACCACCAAACCTTGATTCTGTTTGGCATTACCTTCAGTTTATTGATTATCACTCAGGAGCAGAAAACAGAAATTGTCTTGAAAAGCCCAGTAGCTTTCTGAGTTCCCTTCTGTGCATATAGATAATGCAAAGGTGTCTCATTGGAGGGAGGAAGGCTCCATCCATTTTACTTCAGTGAGGAGCATTAAAGTAGAAGAGATGTTAATATATGGTGTTAATTATTCTGAAATATCTTCTTCCTAAGAATTTACAGTATTGATGATATTTTTCTTTTACTTGTTTTCTTTGGTGCACAGTGAATAAATAGAAAGGTTTTTTTTTTGTTTTTCCATATTTTCAGTGTTATTTCTGTCCAATCTGTTTATCTGAGGTTGAGTACCTATGAAGAAAGTGAGTCTTTATGACATTAATATAATTTTTATATACTTTTTTCCAAGGAAGAAAGAAAACAGAAGAAATGAGATTGCAGATGCATTTGAAAGAAAAGGTTAAAACGTCAGAATTATTTTTTTAAGACCTTACGTTCTTAAATGAGTTGGTCTGTTCTATCATATTTACTGAGCAGAACTGTCATTAAATTAGGCTTCCTAAATTCCTCTTCCTTTAATTGAAACCTCCTGGATGCAGACATTCTTAACTAGTGCATTGCTAAACCAGAATTTATGTTAGTTTGGGCCCAATTTTCCATGGATATTTGCATCAAAACTAATGATTCTTCTCAATTATTTAAATCCCTTTTTTTATTATGTGTATTTTAAGACCATATAAACTTGATATTCATGTGGATCACTTAAACATTTTTTCCAATCTTAGAGAAAATTCCCCATTATTTTCAGCTCTCTTCTTGGAGATGCAGAATGAACATGCAGTGGATACATTACCAGAGGACCTGGGGGTGGGTGTGGAGGAGGCAGCAATGCAAAGCTGAATTGCCATCTGTTTATTTTCAGATCATAATTTGCAGGTGCAGGTAATCTAGTGACTTTTCTACTACTTCCCACCTGTTTACATAGTTCCCTGTGGGCCTATGACGTAATCCTTATACTGCATGATGCAATGAGGCAATTAAAAAGAAAGAGTAAAAAGAAAAGCAATGAAATTTTCACTTTTATTTAACGTGTAAGAGTGGAGCACGTAAAGCTCTTCAAGCTTAATTGCATAATGCCATTTTTTAGTCTTCCTTCATTTGCAAAATATGTTTTTCATAGTTTCTGATGTATATAATCCTATTAGCAATTACAGTGGACTGTTACGCTCTATTTACTGCATTTTAGGAATAGGTTGAGGATACTGAGAATAATGTCCTTTGAGCTATGAGGTTTGCTACTCTCCTAGCTTTTCAGAAATCTTTTGCTTGTTTTACAAAAGTCTTCTTGATCCTGAGTTAGTACTTTGACAATTCTTGTTGTGATGGATTCTGTTCTCTAAGAGGATTTGTGCATCAGAGGCTGATTGCCTAAATTGTTGTGATTGTCTTTTCTCATTTTACCTAGCTTCTAACCATCCTAACAAACAGGCCCCAAAAATCCAAAACAGAAACAAGTTTAGCTGTTAAATATACCGGCAAAGGTCCTCTGGCAAACTTGTATTGTAGGAGGATGCTAAGGAGAGAACTCCTGTTATCAGAAATGAATTTAAAATTTGTGAAAATCCACACAGAATGTTTCTTTTCTCCTTCCACCCGCCCTATTTGCAAAAAATGTGCTAATATGCAACAGAGTACAAACCAAATATATAAATATTTATCAATTTGAATTTCCTTGCTTTTTATGAGCCCTGGGAGTCAGGAAATACGGCTTGTGAAGACTAAATGAAGCTTGCAATATTTCTATTAGAAATAGGACAACAAATGAATCTTTACAAGTAAGGTGAACTTCTAATTTTGTATCATTTGTTAAACTGGAAAATGAGAATCCCAGGGCAAAAATTAATTCCCAAAGCACAGGGGTCTAAGGTTATAGTGAAGATTAGTCAACATTGACTTTCCTAGTGCCAAAGCACAGGTCAAAGAACATCCTTATGGATAAGAGATTAATGCAAAAAGCTTGCATGTATTAGAAGTTGAGTAAGTGGATTAAGTATCAACAGATGTTAGTTTAATTACGAGCAGGCTCCACTTGTTGTGACTGAAATGATGTGTTTGCTGCGTTACAGAACAAGACAATGGCCTGGGCTTCAGCTGTCTTACAGTATATCAATAACAAATTCCTAATAGACAGTGATGATTTGGTAGCAAAGGCTCTTCCCCTCCTCATGGACCTTCTCTCTTCTTGCAGTTCACAGGCTCCTTCTTCCCAAAATGGCTCACCATCCCACCTTCAGGCAGCAAGAGGGTGTCGAAGCGAGAGGGAGGCCCTTGCCAGGCACCTGCAGTAATTCCTACGTCCCTGGCATCAGTACAGTGCAGTCAGAAGAGGCTTTATGATCTGTCTATAAGGTCCAGGCTTAGAGGTGAACTTTGCAAAGCAAAGTTGTTCATGTCCTTCTTCCCCCTCCCTTTAATATCTTCACTGAATCCCCAAATTAATTCTTCTGTACAACTTTCATTTGACATTAAATCTTTTCAGTGCAAGTCAATTAGAGGATCAGGTTTAATTTCTTCTAAAGGAGGCTCTTCTACTCTTTCATATTGCAGTTAGTTATGAATGATTCATTATTCTGTGTCTTTGGGCAGATTATTGCTTCAAGTGAGGTAGGTAAGGTCATGAAATATTGACTAAAAATGCAATTATTTTGTCTAACTGAATTAATTCCAGGCTTAAGCTATCAAAAAGAACATGAAAAGTAGTTTCAGGTAAAACATAACGCTAGGAATTAGATATCACCTGTTTAACTACGGAACAGAGGGGCAAAGCATTTACAATACTTAGCGTGCAAATAATCTGTAATATTAAACTATAAACATAGTTTTGCAAGCAGGTGAAAATAAGGTGCTTTTATCTGTAGTCTTATGTATCAATTGGAATAAATCCATATTAGAGTGTTTCTTTGTGTGAAGGCATTTAGAAAACTGAGGGAAATTATCTTTGGCATTTCTGAACAGAAGTTGTCGATGCCATGTTTACAGAAGTATGCAAATCTGAAAGAGGACTTCTATTAGTTGAAATTACATATTGATGACATTTAGGAAGGTCGATGATTAATTATTTTTTGCGTTACTCTTTATTTATTGCATCGTCCACCAGTAAGTCTCCTGTGTGTATCAGTTACTGATGTCATAATCATCAAACATTCTATAGATGTTATATTTACTTAGAGCTTCTCTTCATTTGAGACACGAACATAATACTGTAGAGATTTTACAAATCCTTCCACTTCATGCAGATCTGTAGAATTAATCAGAATAGATTCATATTCACAACATTCATATTCACCAGAAAGAACCTTTGAAATTGAAATAACATTCATTTTAAAAAACAGCTGTCCTGGAGGTGGCTGATGGTGAATATCTGTTACAGTATTTTATGTAAAAAGTATTAAATACCTTTTTAAAAATATCCACTGAAGCAAAACACCACAATGAATTTTGTTAATGACTAATATTAAAAAGGTAGATTTTGGACAGAGAAAGACTTATAAATTGGCATTTGCAAACCTTTTGAAGAATCAGCATGGGAAATCAAATGAGCTTGGAAATGTAGTTCTGATTCTTTTAATATCCTTTTCAAAATCTGTTTTGCATCATATTCATTTTAATATTTGGCTGTATTAGTGCAGTTGAAGATTTTCAGTCATAATGGTGAGCCTTTTATTTTTAACTCGAGTTACAGATTAAGAAAAATACAACTAATCCTTGTATCTAGATATTCGTCTTTCAGCCATCTGACATAACCCAGAGTATAATTTATTGGTAATAATGGCTTGTTTTCATTAAAGTTCTATGTCTCTGTTATATTACATTTTCAGATCTGGTTTCTCAGAGTTTATTTACATATTCATAAAAATTCTAGCACAAAGCAATATTTGAACCCTTTTGATGGTGAGCTTCTAACTCTGAATGTGATATTTGAAATATTGGAAGCCACAAATGAGCTGTGCAGATACCGAAGGTGAAGGCCATTTGCAGCATGTGCACCCATTTAAGTGTTGGTACTGGTTAAGGAGCTTAGATTTTGGGGTTGGAGAGCTGACTTTAATGCTTCTCATGTATCCTGTTATGGAAATTCAGATTTTTTTTTCCCTTTCCTTGTGTCTTGGTAAGGGCTACAGGGATATGCTCCACTTCTTCTGCCTCATTGGAGAGAATTAGCAGGTTTTCTTGGTGGGTGCAGAAGAAGAGCATAAACAGCTGTGGCATCCAGGGAAGGCAGGGACAAGATGGTGAGGGAGGGCAATGCAAGCAAAACTCAATTTCAGGGAAGCTTGCAAGCTTCCTGTTCTATAAAAATAAAGGTAGACTCCATAGATGACTTTTTTTGAGGGTGTTTATTGTTGTCTTTTCTAGCTCTCTGAAATTTTAAAGTAGTCCTAACTGTGACTGTTGACTCTCAAGCCACAGATGCCTGTTTGAGTCCAAAATACTGTAGAAAAAAAATAAAGTTTTTTCTACTGGAGACAGTGTTCTTAACACTACTACTGAGCAGGAAGAATGTTGGAAGGCCTTTTTACCTTGTATCTTTCAAGCTGCTCATATCCATGGGACATTACCATTTTCAGGAAATTTGGGAATTTCCTGAGCTCCATGAGGGCTACAAGCTCTTCTACACCTTGTATTTAATCTTGGTTTAGGAGACTTGGGCTCAGAAAGGTTTATACATGTGATGCAATCATGATGATCTTTTCTTATAGGTGCTTTTCTGCTAGTTACCATTTAATCTTCATCCACCCACCTCCTTCTTTACAAGGGAAAGAGGTGTAAGTGGCAGGGATAGCAGTCCTAGCTCTTCCAAGTGAGACACGAGGTGATGGATCTGGTGTAACTTTCCCACAGATAATGGCTTTAATGCTTACCAGAGCTGTAGCCATCTGGCCTTCGCATGGCCTCCGGGCTTGTTTCCTTTCCAGAGTGCCTGGAGGTGATGGATACCAGTACAGCTGGACTAGAAAAGGTTTGTGTCTGGGAAGGGGAGAGCAGGAAGAAGGAGGGAAGAGGCCATTATTTGAAGAGCAGGATTGGTTTAGGTTTTACATTAAATGTGCCAAGTGAGAAGGCAGTGACTGGGGTCTTGTGTAGTTCAGAAGTGTATCTTTGTAAAATACTGTAGTAAGGTCATCCAGGTTAACAGAGGTTGTTCTTAACTCATGTGAGAAGTATTTTATGGTGCAGGTTTTGAGGCAAATACATCCCCTACATTTTTTTGGCTTGTGTATTACTTGTCGGTGTTTCACCCTGTTTTCAGACCTTCTGTATGCAAGCAGAAATGTCTTAAAAGTACAATATAAATATTTGCAGATGGATATAGTATTGGGACAGATGTTTCCAATGAGCATTTTCTGAATGCCCACAAATTTACATTTGTTGGAGAACAGCACATGCATGCTTGGCTATTTCTCATCTCACCCACACACACTGTGATGAAGATTTTATTTCTCTTTCTCTCAGCTCTGGTTGAAGGGCAAGAAAAATGTCTGTCTGGCACATAATAATTAAGCAAGGTCCCACTGTTGTCAGTGGGCTTGGTGACAAAGTGCATTGATTCATGAAGAGGTCCAGTGTGGGCCCAAAAGCTTGTAGGTACTTGTACCATGTGCTAGCAAAACTAGTTAGAGATTTTCTGGATGGCCTATTCATACTAGTGAGCAGACAAAATAAATAATTTTGTCTTTTTTTTTCTAATAGTCTTTGTTTAAAAGTTTGCTAGACATTTTTTCACCTTCTAGCAGCTAAAAACTTGGGACTGAGTTCTTGCAGGGGAAATCAGTGAGGTCAGGAATGGAGAAATAGTTGGGCAAGTAGGAAGAAAAACTTGGTTAGACTCGTGTCTCCTAATATCTTTGCCGTGTTTGGCAAGCTGTATTAGAAACAGTTGTCTGTTTCACTGCAACTCTCACTCAAAAATAGTTGTACTGATCATTGCGTGAAATAAATTACTTTGCATGCGTGCCTATTTTAGAGATAAAGGCAAGTAAATTATCATCAATATTAAGTGATGATCTCAATGTTAAGAAGGTTTTCTTAACTTCTCCCAGTCAAAATATGTGTTATTATCATAATATCATATCACCTGTGTGCTAATGTTTTTAGGAGACAGGATAGTCCTGGAAAGTTTCCTGTTGAGATGGATGTGATATGGAAATAGGTCTCAGATCTTTATATTCTTTCCCAGAGTCTTTCTCAGAACTTACTTTCACTTCCAAATATGGCTAAATTTTGGTGCTACAGGATTCAATTAGATTAATTTGTACTGTTTTCTGTATTCTTACAAATTCTGTTTCACATTAGCGTGCTTGTGGATGATGGTCGACATTCTTGGTATTTCCTGTCTTGCTTATGGTCATCCTTTTAAGCTGTTTGTGAAGCAAATTAGAAATCTCATAAATAAACACATAGTGGGTAGTATTTCATTTTTGTAATATGCTAATGATTTTCATAATATTATTCTGGACAGTAAGTCTGTTCAAGTCTTTCTTTTAGCCATGTTGAACTTTGGACAAAGAGAGAAAAAATATTACTGCCTTTCATTTTCTTAATTCCTGAAGAAAATTGTGCATTCCAGAATAACTTAAAAATGAATTAATGCAGTAAAAAGGTATCTATAAAGCTGTTAAAAGTGAATTTTTACTTTTTTTAGCCATATGTGAAGATGGTGGATGAATTAATTATTCTGCTGTAAAGGAGTATGCAGTCTGGAATGAATTTGAAGTTTGGGTTGGATATAAATGATTGTAATTTACATAAAGGAAGGAAATCTGTGCTAATTTCTAGATATGTTGGGTATATTTGTTTTGAGTGTTAGAATTATGGAAATCAGATTTATTTTATTTGAGGACTTAAATTGTTGTCAAGTTCCAAGACATGAACAAAACTCCCTTGTGTTTTTCTGTTAAAAATACCTTTAAAAACTTCTTGCTTTTGTGTAGAGAGTGATTAAACGTGTTCTCCCTGTACAAATTTTATAATTTATTGCTTTCTTGTCATTAAGCAGTTGACATGTGACTTGTTACTGGAATTTTCATTTAGCTGAAGGCCAATAAAGCCCGTTTCTTGAATAGTTAATAGAAAAGAGCCAGCATGGACTAGTGAGCTCATGGAAGGTGTCAGTGGCTTCTCAGTGCCAGGAAGCAACCAGCGTGGCATTGTGCCCCTGTGTCCCAAGGTCATTGAGCTTCTTTCTGAAGGTTCATTATTTTTTCCTCTCAGTTCTGTTATGGAGCTCCAGCTCTGGAGCTGCCCTTGGATTACTCAGGAGATGTTTGAGCTAATGAAGGCACAGGTTGGTCATTACTAACCTTTCGTGTGGAAGAAGAGTAGTGGAGGAGGTTACAAGCAAAAGGTGAGAATGTTTGTGCATGAAGCAGCTGAAATCATGGTGGTATGCATTAGAGGGTAAGTGGTTTTTCCTGTTTGTTTGGTTTTGGTTTTGTTTTTCTGAAATATCACCCAAAACTTGAATTCAGTTATCATATCTGTGATTTGGATTTACACTGACGTATAGAAAGAACAAAGAGCTGTGATAGCAGAGGATGCTGTGAAACTGATGAATGAGAATGGAAAATTGAAAAGTTGCCTGTAAGAGAAATTGCCAAATTCATAGAGGGCGCTTCCATTAGATTTCACAGGTGACACTGGCTGAAGACCTGCACTCACTGAAAGTATTAATGAAGAAAAACTTCATAGAGATAAGAGGAAGGAGAAAATGCAGGAAACAATGTAGAAGAATAATAATAGTGAAGGAGACTAATCTGGAGCCATGCATCTGACAGAGTACTTAGGACTTCTATTTTCCTTGAAAAAGGTCTGGAGCAATATTAATAATAGATTTTAATTTCAAAGACAGAATTTGATATTAAATTCTAATAAGCAGATACAGATTCTTATTTATCTTAATGTCCACAGAAGGATCCAGATATTGATCGAAAGACAAACTCCTTGTTAGTGTTTCTGTGAGCAGCAGGTCTCTATCCAGTAAAACAAATCCCAGATGGGTATTGATGCATATATTCACTGCACTAATCATACAAATTAGAGATGAGCCCAAGCAGAAGCTGTGTCTGAGATCTGTGTCTCTGTGCACAGGGATGTTAAGCATTAGAACTTGTGAGTTGCTGTATCTTTTTAATTGCTTAAACGGAAATCCAGAATCTCAGAGATTTCAATGGCCTTATGCTCACTTTGAAGATTTAATTTGAATTCTAACCTAGAATTCCAATTAAAAAAACTTTTTGTTGTTGTTGTTTTTAAAATATGTATTCTCAAGAGTAGTTGAAATTTGCAGCCTGTCAGGAAGCAAGATTGCAAGGCAGAGTGAGGAGGTGATGTTTTCCTTTAGGAGAGTATCACTAGATTATAAGGCAATAATAGCCATTCCTTGTTTCTAAAATGATTTTAAATATTTTGCATGGAGTTAGATTTTTTTTGTGTTCCCTTTTCTTTCCTTCCTGTCCTTGTTTTATTTTGAGACCAAACTAGAAGAAATAAGAGCTGATTGCTTAATATCTATGACTTCATGCTATTTGGTATTTTGCCACTTAGTTTTCACACCCTGCAGGGATTAAACTGTCTGTCATTGTGTGACGACTTACATTCCACACTATGAATTAGGGTAACTTGCTATGTCTTTGCTTTTTTATTTAACCACAGAATCAGAAGTCAGAGATAGAGAAGACCTGTAAGATCACCCTAGTAAACAGAAAGTTTTTCTCCTCATCTGAGCTAGGTGGGAAATCTTCCAACCCAAATTTCTTCTTTTTGCAGAGGTGTCAATTAGTTAAAACAGATACTTCAGTTAGTTAAAGCAGATACTACTTGTGTCATTCATTTCTTCGTGCATCTAATGATGTTCAGGGGCCTGAACAAACTGGAAAATAAACCTGCTTTTCAGTTAACCAGTCACCTAATGTGAGTTCGGCAACTGTGTTTTGCAGACTGCTCTGGGTAAAGGCCCTCTGGGTTCTTTACTCAGCTTTAGTTTCTCACTCCTCATCAGTCAACATTGATTTGGGTGCTATGGCTAGACTTGGTGCCCAAGTTGTGCTCCAAAGCTTGATTTAGTGGTGAAGCTTTCTGTAGCAATTGATTTTGCTGGCAGTAAACCTTCTTTTTCAAATTCCTGTAGGATTTTATACAAAATGGGAACTTACACAGTGCCACAGAATTTCTAGTAATCTGCTCAAATGTAATTCCTAGGTTCCTGAACAGTGCTGAGTCCATCAGTAGCACACCTCGTATTGGTTTTGAGTGTGGGGTTACTGATGAAGAGAAAAAAAAGCCTGACCTATTTCTTCAATTCAGGTGAGGTCAGTTCACTTAGTAATCTGGTATGTAACTGCCTCTTCCTGCGTGGTGTGCTCTGCCCTTCAGATGTCTTTTCATAGAATCTTCCGCTTTGACTTAGTGAAACAATTAATCTCTCTTCATCTTGACAGAGACAGTTAACTTCTTTCCCCAGTAATATGCTCTGTGAACTGCCTCCAGTGTTTTGTTACTATTTTTGCAGTCCAAAACTTCGTGGCTATACCCAGACTCAGTGGCACAATAGATATATACACAGGGCTATTGGAGTCTCTTTAACTGAATGCCAACTTGTATAAAGGATGAATTTAAATTTAAATAATGTGATGGAAAAATATTACACAGACCATGTCACAGGTCTGTATTATGTAGCATTGATGAATAAACAGTA
Organism: Melanocharis versteri; assembly: GCA_013397845.1. Lineage (NCBI taxonomy): Eukaryota > Metazoa > Chordata > Aves > Passeriformes > Melanocharitidae > Melanocharis > Melanocharis versteri. Next base: position 1,161,071 of record VZTG01001876.1, on the reverse strand, counting down.
AAAATAATTCAGAAGAATTCTTGAGGGTTTTTTTTTTATTTTGGATTTTGAAGTGCTTATAGAAGATTATGTTGAGCTTTGTGAGATCATGACACTTGCTTGGTAGTTCTGTGAAGAGAAAACCAGTGGTTTGAGCTCAGTATTTTTCTGGAGGACAAATTGAGAGGAGTAATAACTGCTATTGCCTTGGAACTACAGTGGCTTGTGTAAGAATAAGGCAGAACAAGATGATTAGCAATGGAGATGACTTTTTTGCAGTCCAAAATTTGTAGTGTTAATATGTAATTATGTTGCAGGGATAAGAATTTTTGCAAGGTGTGGAAAGGAAACCAACATTTTTGTTACCACAAGGTAGAGTTGGAAGAATAAACTCCACTTGTAACATGCTAAGTGACAACTTTTGATCTCCAGATATTGAGATAACTGATATCCCTAAACCTTAGGGATTAGGTATGCTTGAAATACTGTATAATTCCAGCTTCTCTTAGTTATTGATTCAGCCTAATTGCTGTTTACATGAGACATCCAGACATCTATATTATCAGGCTACTTAAATATACTGATGCTAGGCTGCCCTGGTTCCAGCTGAAACTGAGTTTTCTACTTAGTATCTGGCCCAGTGCTGTGTTTTGGATTTAGTGTGAGAGCAATGTTGATAATGCACCAATGTTTTGGTTGCAGTGCTTACTCCAAGCCCAGATGTTCTCAGTGTCTGGTGCTCTGCCAGTGACCAGGTGCACAAGAAGCTGGCAGGGAACATGGGCAGGACAGGTGTCCTGAAGCAGCCAGGGAATATTCCATGCCATAGAAGGTCAGGTTCAGTCTATAAATTGGGGAGAGTTGGCTGAGAGCCACCAGCCACTGCCTGGGGATGAGATGGACATTGGTCAGTGGGTGGTGAGCAATTGTATTGTGCATCACTTGTGCTTCTTTCAGTTTTATTCCCTTCTCTCTTTTTACTATTATTAGCACTGCTACTGTATTTTATTTTCTTTCAAGTATTAAACTGTTTTTTTTATTACTACTGTATTTTACTTTATTTCAGTTATTAAACTCTCCTAGTCTCAATCCCTGGGTTTTACCTTTTCTTCCAATTCTTCTCCCCATCTCACCAGGGTTGGTGACTGAGCATCTGTGTGGTGCTTAGCTACTGGCTGGGGTTAAACCATGACAAGAGAGATGGCTGATTAATCTGGGGTGTGTGTAAGCATATGTACATGTATTACTGTGTTATTTTTTTTTTTTATTAGAGGGGTATTCTTTAGGTTTTGCTTCTTTGGTGCTGTTGCTGGTTGTGTTTCAGGAACAAATGAGGGGAAAAAAAAGAGAAGGTTCCAGGAATAGCTAAAGTGCAGCATTCGGAATTGATTTCTGCTTATTATAACCTTGATCCCCTGCTTCTGTACATCACTCTCCGCCCTCCAAAAAAAACCACCCAAAATTTTTGCTTTAGTTTCTGTGGAAAGTAGTCATATGCATCTTCAAAGTCCCATGGGATATCACAGTAGGACGAACTCTGGTTTCCTTGATTATTCCTTCAGCTGTATGGACACAGGCTGTAAAATTACCTCCTCTTGCCAGTGCATATTTACACCTAGCTGAGTTTGCATGATGGTGTTTCTGGTGAGGTGTTTCATGCCCCCATGCCTGAGGGCAGAGTCGGCCTTGGGCATGGAGGAAAGAAGTGTGCACTTCTCTTCTGCATCCAAAAGAGTACAAATGGAACCAGAAAAGTTGCTGCTTTCTGGCGACCAGGATTTTAACCTGTGTGATTTTCAGGTTTTATAGACAAATGGATCATACGAAACATGTTAAGACCAATACTTAAGGCATTTTAAAAAAATATCTTGTCTCTCCTGGTATTCCAGAGAATTATCTTTGTCCTTTTGTTGTTCTTAAGAGGATTAATAGTAGGGACAAAGAGGTTAGTTCAAGGCCACTGGAATAATGGCAGGATTGTAGTGCTATTTAAATGAATTGTTTTCTTTGTTTTGGTGCTATAATCTTAACAGACCTGATGCTTCATATTGAAATAATCCTGGACTAGAGTTTTGTTCTTTCTCCATTTTCACTAGAATATGGTCTTAACTTTCAGCTTAATAGATCTGAATTCAAGAAATGTGGTTAAATCCTTTAAATCTGTATAAACCTAACAAAAAGAGAAGAATTTGACTTGTTGTACTTTGGGGAATGGAAGTTTGCCCAGGTTAAAGGCTTTAGGATTTGGCTCCATGTTTATTTTAAATCCTCATTTCACAGACATAAACTGTTCTTCTAATAGAAGCATCCAGATATTTGAGAATATGCTGCAATTGTATTTTTGCATGCTCTGGATGTGCTTTGGCGAAGAAGAATTAGCAGATGTTTGAACCACAAAGTGTACTTCCCTGAGGCAAACCTTTCCCATGTTGCAGGAACATGGCATACTTACCTGGTGGACAGGCTTGTTATTGTTTTGAGGGGAATTTTGGTGTTCCACTCCCACCTCATCCAAGTTTGAATACAGTGATCAAGCAAAAGAGATACAGGCTCCATCTTTTTGCCCTATTTTCAGGTTAAATTTGTTAATCAAATGAAAAATGTGGGATTGGAAGGGTCAAGAATAAATCTCGGCCCTGAACTAAGAAAAAAACTGACTTAAAACTACAGATATATTTTTAATTATTGTATCTGAGATGGTCTGCCATTTTTAGTACCAGGTGTAGCTTCTACAGTCTTGCTTGTGGGTTTTTTTTCAGTAAAATAAGGAGTGCAGGTGGCTGATGTGGAATGTTTGCGTACAATTAGTGCCCAGGTTTGACCATCATTAAGGATTTCTTTGAGTCCAGAAGTTCTGATCTTGAAAGAGGCATTGATTTAGAGCTCATATATTAATTCTTGGCCTATAAATTTTCTTTTTTTTAAATAAGCATAAAAATGCAAAAAACTTTTAGATGTTGAATTTGGAGGGAAGTGATGTTTCCTCACTCACAGCATCTGAAGCTAATTTCAAATCTACTGATTCCGCTGCCTGCAAATAAACTGAAAGTCTGATTCAACATCTGGGCAGGTATTATTTTTGGAAATCCTGTGGATGACTGAAAAAAAATGGAGTGGAGGACCCACTTTTTTTTACTGCTTTGCACAGGATTTCTGGAGGAGAATGGAAGCTTTCTTCTGAAATGTCGAATTTATTATGCAGAGATCTCACAAAAAGGGTGGGGGTCAGATTCAGATTGCCAACTTTTCCTAACCACAAAACAGGATGTGCTCCCCTCTTTCCACTTCAGGACTCCATGTAATAATCAAACCATTCATGCTTGTTCCAATCTGCATTTTAATGCTTGCCTTTTTTTTAAGTTCTTCAAATATTTCTGAGCTAAAAGCTGATTAATGGCTTTTGGCTTACCTGGTTGACATTCATCTTCTGGAAGATGATTGCATTTGTGGCAGGAGAGATGAGCTAAATTAATAAAATGCATCAATTTAATTAGTAGCCTGTCTCATGCATAATCACAAATATGTTTTGTGTGTTTTCTAAATCTGGAGTTAAAACTGTAACTCTGTATGGAAAGTGCCCTGGTTCCTCTGCTGTCTGTGCTCTGTATCATCATCCACAAAAGCAGCCTTGTTGGGCTGTACAATGCAAGGCAAAGTTCACAAAGCGCTTCAAAGATTAGAAGTATTCTTATCAAGCTCATCTCAAACTGTCTCCAGACACAAAAATAACATTTCTTCTTCTTCGGGACATGTTGGACTACAGTTCCCATTTTCAGATGAAACCATTCAGTATTTGGCCCCTTCTGGAACTGCTTTTTATATTCCTTGCACTTTTGGCTAAAAGAGACAAATTTACCAGTGTCTTGTCTGCTGATTGAGAGAGTGAGAACATGGCATGCACACTGTCGTCTTGCCATGCCAGTAAATGGATTTGAACTAAAAATCTCTTTGCTTTTAAAAATTACACTCACAAACAAAACTGTATTTTGAGATGGTCACATTTTTTGCGTCTAATGTTGTTGGTTAAGGGTCACTTAGCGCAGTGCAAAAATATTTTTAAAGGACAGGTTTCTAGCTGGTTGTTCCTGTTTTTAGAAGGAGTTTGGTATGACGGATTTGAGTCACTGTGGTTGATCAGGTTACCGTGGTTTATGAGCAAGAAGTGTATTTTGTCTAAGGCACAAGCAAGTTCAGCTACTAGATTGTGGATACTGTTAAAGTTTGTGAATTCATCTGCCCTTCCTGGAATAGTCCTGGGAAAGAGGACAGGAATGCTTGTGTAAGGAGTGCAGGATCAGGGTATTACTGTGCTGATTTGGATGAGCTCCCTGGGGTTCCTGTGTTTCTTTGTAGTTCAGATAAACCAAGCATCAGGTTCTGTATTATTAACCACTGAAGGCAATGATTAGATTGTTTCAGATTGTTGTATAATGTTTGTTGAAATTTTATGCTTTAAATTTGAACTTGTTTTTTTCTTGGATTGATATGAATTTGAGGGAAGAGAGTAAGATGAAGGGAGATACTTCAATGACCCTGTTAGTTTAGAAGAAGAAAAAAAACACCCAGTGGTTTGGAGTTAAGTATGGCTTTGCTGCACCTATTGATCTTCTCTTAAAGGTTGATTTATTGTTAGAGTGAGACCAACAGTTCAAATTTAAACCAACATGTTGGCTTAAAACATGAGACCCCCAGGAAAGCAAATGTGACATTTTTTCAAATGGGTATAATCTTGCACTTTTTTTTTTTAAATGCCAAAAGTTGACGAGTTTAATCATAATGCAGAAATAAACATAGGTTTCATACAAGATATGATTGAAATTTCTGAGGCATTGATTAGAGATCTATGATTTCCTGTAAATATGTTCACACAAATTTTTTCTATTCGAATGAAGGGATCTGTGGCTACAGGGCCGTCCCCCTCTAAGATGCCGTGTAAGGCTGCTAATGAACGTATTTGGAGGCAGGTAAGGAGCATTAAGACTGTCATCTTGGAGGGTGGAAACAAGTTTGACTTCCTGTGCTTCGGCTGCATCCTTGAACTAATCCTTGTCCCTTTACTACCTCCAGTTTCTCAAAAGGTGTGATTGTATTTGACATTTTTCCTGAAAGGTGAACAGATGCTGCAGTGCAGCACAGCATATTGTGACAACTGGAGTTAGAACTTGTGACTCAGTCTATGATGTTTTCAAACAGAATGTGACACAAATAGTATGGGGAAAACTACCAGAAAAAACAATGTGAATATGATTAGGGGAGTAATTTTGCCACTTTGGGTTTTCTTGTTTCTTGTGAATAAAAAAAAATTATTGATTTCAGAGTAAAGTCTTGCTGGTATGTACATCTAGCACCACTTAGGAAGAGAGGCAATAATAAATTTTTGTGAAGTGGTTACGTCCTTGGAACTGCAGTTTTAGGTTTGGGAATTAGGGGGTCACTTTGCTACAGGGCTGCCACGAAATGTGATAAAGTCAAGTAATTTCCTGTAGTTTGGTTTCTTACCTGTATAAACTAGGTAGGGATACTTCCTTACTTGAGTAGTCTTGTGCACTGAAGTCGTCTGCTCTGTGATGTGCTTGGGCAGTCAAGGGACAGTGAAGCCACACTCTGTTATTTATTGGAGAGCGACGTTTTTATGAGTAGACCATAATGCCCTAAACAAAGGATAAATGTTTCTGGTCATGCTCACAATCTGTTCCTTGTTATGTAATCACACTTAACTCCAGCTTGCTTTAGCATATGTTAGTAACAGGGTCCTAACTTATTTATGCTACCAATTGAGATGATGGTGGGAATTTTTCTGCTGATATGCTTTTTTTCTGATCAAAGAGCTGAGAAGGCAGTCTTGGTGATTGTTTGTTTACAAAGGTTGTGTTTTCTGGTAGCTATAATGAAATAACTTGGAAGTTTTAGATTAAAAAAATTAGTTCTCAAAATTGTTTAGTGACAAAAAGCAAGAAAATTGTGTGGGAACATTGAATATTCAAAATTAACTATGATGCCACATTGACGTACTTTAAAAGTGGATAGCTAATTGTGAGAGAGGAGGGAATCTTATATGAATGATAAAGCAGGAAAAAGTTCACATTTTGAGCATTATTCTTCCCCGATTTCAAACTGAAAAGTAGTTTTCATTTTTCTTGGGTTTTAAAAAAACCAAACCAAACCACAACTAATTTATTTCCAAAAATCCTTTTTATAATTATTGTCGTGATTACTCCTACTGTTAGGAAAACTTTCTCTTGCCTCTGTGGTAAATGAACTTTCCAATAACACATTAACAGAACATCATTACTGAGTTAGGTATCTCTCAAGCTTGTAAGTGGCTGCTGTTTCTTTTTCTGCAGCTTCATCTTCCCACTTCCATCACTTAAGACCATGTGGCAAGGGATGAAGTTAGTTATTTTTCAAGCATGACAAATAAGAATACTCCTGACACACTGACTGGCTGTTGTATATTGGTCTAACTGTTAATGAAGAGAGAATCCTTGTGTTTGAACAAACCCCAGCATTCTACTTATTCTGGCACATTTCTTTTCTGGAACTGTAAACTTCATCCAAGACTAATTGTGGTCAGTTTGCTCATAAAGACCACTTTGAAATCTGTGTTTGTGTTTTCAGATGGTATAAATTTTTTTGTCAGTTTACTGACAAAAATACTTATATTAACTGGATAAAAACTTCTACTAATAGAAGCGCTCATAAATAAAGTCACAAGGACTATGTAGGTCTTTACTGCTGCTGTCTTCACTGTATGTAGAACTCTTGTCTGTAAGGGATCATTGGCTGCCCTGCAGAGACTGTGAAGAAAAACCTTTTTTTTTTAACTTGAAAGACAGCTTGGTATTTACATATTTCTAAAATTTTCGGGATATGTTTAAATCAAATTTAATGTGCTCTTCGCTTAGTTTTAATCCTCCAGGATGTATACTTTGGCTGTTTCTCAAGAACAGATCTTCTGAGATTCTCAGCGGACTCATTTCTCCAAATTTGAGATCTGGCTCAATTAAAAAGATGCTGGGTTTTTGGTTTGCTTTGTTTTTGTTTTATTTTGGTTTTCCTTAAGTGAGATAAGTATGGTATTGTTTTTTTTGAATGAAGATTCATGTTGAGACCCTTAACTTTACTGTACCCATCTCCTTGTGTTCAGAACATGCCTAATGGTGACAAGTTTTTTTTCTCTGTCTTCTCCTGCAACAAAAAATCCTTTACTTTGCAATTGGCTACGTTGAGAGCTCTGGAAGTTCTGTAGTGGTGAGCCCAGGACCCTGATTTCCTTGGTGGGATGTGACTGTTTTAATTTTTATTCTGGTGGGATGCTCCGTAATATTATTTGGTGTCTTCAGGACAGTGGCTTGACTCCAAAGAAATAACGTAGTCAGACTTTATATTGAGCCTAGATATAAACAGATTAGAATTACTAACTGCGTGGGAAGTTTTCTTCAAGTTAAACTTCTTCTTCCCACATTCAAATATTCTTGGACAAGGACACAATGGTTTGTTTTATAAACATGAAAGAGGTATTAAATCATTTTGAATTTCCAGCCTTGCTCTTAAAATCTGGCTGAGAGCTTATCAAAAGTCTGGGGGAGTTTCTTCAAAACATATTCCAGGGGAAGAAAACATTGCTACAGATGCTGTACAAAAGAAAATCGATACGTGGAAGAAGGCCTCCCACAAGTACAAGAGATTTGGCAACCTGAAGGGAGTGCCATAGATTGCAACTCCTTCAGTGTAGGGAGAGTTTCTTGAATGACGTGCATAGAAACAGATGTAGATTGGCCCCGTGCTTTCTGGGGAATGTTTCTACTTGAAATAAATGCACAATTAAGATTTTTTTTCTTAAATTACTGTAAGAAGTAATTATAATAAAATAACTATTACTTTGCTGTGTGAAAACTGGACAAGACCATGGTTCTGTTCCAATGGTAGGATTTCTGAATGATGTTTTTCATTCAGTGTTAGTTAAGTGTTGCGTTTGAAGCTCACAGTAAAATGCATCTGTCCCAGTAGAACTCTTTTGCAGAGACTATGTTCATGTGCATGTAGAATTTCACTGGGAGCCAGATGGGTTTAAATGTTACTTCTCCAGAAAAGGCAATCTTAATTGTTAGATCAGATTTGGAGATTATAGACAGCCTCCTGATATGTCCTTGGGTTCTGTGATTCTTTGAGTCCTTCAGGATCCTTTCCTGGTTCTGAGTTACGAGAAATAGTTTGCAAGACAATTCATGGCATTCCTAAGCAGGTTCCCATAGTAGACTGAAACTTCTTTGCAATAAGAGAAAGTTACCTAGTATATTTTTAAGGAAAGAGAGAAAAGCACTATTCTTCAGGCAAAAAGGGATTTATTATTTTGTACAAGCAACATTAATTTGGAGTAGAGACATTGCAAGAATGAGGAGCATGTATCTGCTTTACGCACTTGATGGTATCCTGGAGTTACTTATTTTTAAAAATTCTGTTTCCTTTGGTAAACACACTGGCTTTGTAGCACTGTCTGAAATGCTCCTTCATCATTCAGATTTATAGTTTGCAGTTGCAATCCTCTGGGTCGTTTTTTTTCGGTGATGGACCAAGAAAGGAAGTTTATCTATCCTTTCCTCTACTGGAATAAATAATGGCAGAGTTTCAAACTCTGCATTCATATTTGTAACTTCACTAATGACACTCATATTTTTCAGTGTTAACACCTTTCTGATGTTTAATCATGTTTATGTTTCTCAGAGGTGTTTATCTGGGTTAGTTTTTTAACACGTCCTTCATCTGGCTCAGGGATTTTTCGGACTGATGTCAGTGTAAGCAATAGCTGTCAAAAAGAATTACTTGGTTCTTTCTGTGTGTTATGTCAATTGACTTATGGTGATATATGTGTTTTAGGAGACGATGAATGCGAATGGTGTTGAGGGAATGGTAACATATGCTGAAATTCACACTTCTAGTTGCTGGAAGCATCTGACTGGGTAGCTGTTCCGGGTGTCTGTAGCTTCTTAGCAGCTGTAAACGAAGGTCTCAGTCCCTTTCTGCTCATGGAGGTCTCTCTGTCACCCAACTGTCTCCACATCTGTCCCTAGTTGATGTTGTGTTTAGCAGTAGCGCTGCGTGACATTTGATTGTCATCTGTGTTCTGAGTTTGCTGTTATTTTTAGTCTGAGTCTTGACAGGGTTATGCAACTGTGACAGCAGAAGCAGACTACTGTCTCCAGATGTCCGGAGAAACAGGAACATGCTTTTCTCATCCCATGAAAATGGGTGAGGAGCAGAGTTATTTCTTTAGCTCCCAGATACTTTCCTAGAGAGAGAAGCCTGAAGACAGAAGAGCTGTTGCTGAAGCAAGGGTGAGAATGCAGAAAGAGTCCCTTCCACAGGCAGCCAGCTCAGTATAAGGATAAGAAGACATCTCTTTCCACTTCCCAGACCAATAAATGAATTTAGTTTCAGTTGGCACTGAAATTGAAATGAGTTATAATGTGAAGTTGATCTTTCTAATGGGAAAAATTACTGATGATAGTGTCCATCATGTTTTTTAATTTGGAAATATTTGTATACTTAGTCATGTCAGTAAAGTGTACTGACATGGATTTGCTTGTGAAAGTGGATGCTGATTTAAAATACATTATTCTAAGTAAGATGATGATTGTGGTATGGTTATACTTGAGGTCTTTTGTTCACTTTCTTTCTGTCAAGTACAGCTGGGAAACATAGCTCCTGTTCCTAAGAGCTGAGAGAAGGAGGCAAACAAGGTGTTTTGTCTTTTCCTCCTTCTGATTGATTCCCAGACAATATTTGCCACAAAGTGAAAATCTGTTCCAGATGGTTTCTGATGGAGAGAGAGCTTACTAAAACTGCTGCCTGGAAAAATAGAGAAAAGGTGAGAAAAATCAAAGCAAAAAAAAAAAAAATCTCCAAGCCCTTCGAAAAGTATTCACTGTCCAGCAGTTATCTCTCCTGATGAATGCTGATAGGTGAAAAAAACTGATTGTAGAAGTGCTGACATGAACCAAAAGCATCCTATTTATCTGTTTATCAAAGCATTCATGTTTTTGGTTTTTTCTCTCTGGGCGTAGCACAGAGAGCAGCCCCGTGTTGAAACGCTGGCTCAGGAGCAGGGTGGGGAGGCTGTGTGTTAGCACGGCGTTATCAGCAGAGCTGCTGGACGTGGAGGGAGTATCGGCTGGTGCAGGAGGGAACTTGTTCTGAGCAGACACAGTTCTGCGTGGTTCTGCCCTGCACCAGATGGTAAGATTACATGCACTTCACTCAACTGTCTTGCATAGCAGTGTATCATTCCAATCTCATCTGTCACAAGTGTTAAGTGCAATTACTCAGAAGTGAGACCAAAACTATGCCCGGAGTTAACCCTTTCTTCTGAATTTCAGTAAGTAAAAGTAAAGTTCACATCTGTGAGCTAAAGTTCCCTGGGCACTATACCTATCAGACACTTAATATTAAGAGATATAGTTTTGGAAGAGGAATATTCTTGGTCACTATGAAAGTTTTATTCTTTAAAATAGATTGTTTACGGCATAACTAATTTTGCAATGTGTGGCAATTTTTTTATTGTTGTAAAGAATCTTGGAGGCAAATTTCTGAAACTAATTTCGTATTTCTGAAACAGAAATTTCTACTGCATTTGGTTAGTAACTGCTATGTCAGGTAAAAGTGAGAAAACCTCAGAAACAAGATTTGCGCTTGTGACTCTGAGTTGAAAAGGGGATGTGAGGTTGTCTCCCACTTTGTACCTCAACAGTTGTTGGCTCATAAAATTATAGTGGAGATGAGAGCAACTGGTTGGTCATCTTTCTGGGAGATTCAGCTCTGTAGATATTTAATACTGGGTCATTTTATCCTGCCAACAGTGAATGAGCTCCACTTTTTACTACATTAGTTTGTAGAAGAGTGCTCGTAGACAACAGAGCAAGCCATGTGCAGCCTTCTGGGTCTTTGTTTCAATGTGAGATTAGATGGGCTTTCTTCTCAAGGATGCCCCTGCCTGTGGGGGCAGAGGCATCAGGAACTGTAAGGAAATAGTGGACGGCAGTTTGCTGCTATTTATTGCTACTATGCATGTGTGTGAGTTTTGGTTAAACAATGCTGCATGTATGAATCTTTAGGAAAAGGAGAAAAAAATTCTGATTCTGTTTCTTCTCACATTTGCTCATTGATACCAAGAGGGAGCGGTACTAGAAATTAAAGAGCTTTAAACATAAGGGCTTTATGCAGAATGGAAGTAAACCAGACTTTTCTCACCAGTTTTGACCTCTCCTCTTTTTATCACATTATTGGAAGGACTTACCTGGCTGACTAATGGAGGAGGGTTTTTTTTGTTGTTGTTGATTTGTTTTGAGTTTTTTTAAACTCTTTTTCCTTGAAAAAAAGTAATTTATTTCCAGTAGTTCTTATTCTGTAGAATTTAAATCACCTTACCTCTTTCAACGTTTACTTACTTTTCCAAGCTCTTTTATGGTTCATATAGTCCATCAAGGAGCAGCGTAGGGCTCCATTCAGGGTTTTGGTGGTTTTCTCTGCAGCTTTTGTACAGTTTTGCTATAATAGGCAAAAGTCCTTCATGAAGATGTTTAAGCCATAAATTATAACATTTCAGTCTCTGACAGAAGGCTGAGTCCATATGGCCTAATGCTGGACCTACTTGCCTTGGTCAGGCAGATCTTAGTGTCCAGTAAGATGATTAGGGGTAAAAAAACCTAACCAGCAAAAAGGCCCCCAAACTTCCCCAGTTTTGAATATTCCAAAGAATGTAGGAACTGGCTGATAAGTGTCTTACTGGAGAGCAGCACAAGTGGAAAGGCCTAAATAATTGTGATATTAGGACAGTGCCTTATTGATAAGAGGAATCTTAACTTTATATTTTCCTAGAAGAGTTGACCATTCATGACACATATTCATGGATTGTCATGTAGAACACCTTGGTTTGAGGAAGGATATAGATTTACTTCAGCATTTAACTTCTTAGGCTGAGCTTTTGCACCAGAAGCTTTTCGTCTGGGGTGTGTCTCATTCCCATGTTATACCTAGTAGCAAGGGCTGTCATCTGTAGCCTGTTTTAGTCATCTGAATTACATGGTAATTGCTTTTTTTGCCTCAGAATACTGAGGCTATTACTGATATTGACCATGAGATAACTAGGAAAAATTACAGCATCACAGGCAGGAGTCTGGTGCTGAGTTTTCCTAGCTTTGAGAGTTGGACATTTGGCCTCCTGGAGACCGAGAAGTGTCAAAGATCATTCAGCTGCTGATTCCTTTTGCCTTCTGTGTTTTGGTCTCTTGCTCTCAGATATTTATTTCAGATCATCTGGGTATAAGAATGGGTGAAGAGCATTGCCTCTGTCTTTCAGCCAACAACCCTTGCCTGCTCAGGGTTTGACATTTTTTTCAGCAGCACTTTTTCCAATTAATATTTTCACTGAATGTATTTTTTTTTGTTACTGGAAAAATAAGCATGCAAGGTAGACCAAATTTTAATCTAAAGGTACCAATTTTAAAGAATATCATTGCATAGCTTTCTTAATAATCTTGCAGCTGTAAAGTTGTTAAAACAGGATGCAAACACCATGCAATATCCTGCTGAAGGTAGAAGACACATTACTTCAGTGTAGTTGGCTGAATTAATTCCTTCTCATGTTAAAGCACCCAAGAGTCTGGATAGGATAACACCAAGAAGGATATGTAATATTCTCAAACCTACAGTAGAAATATGTGAAATATGTGGAAAAGATGTTTTTATATAGTTCTTGAACAGAAAAGGGTATAACAAGCAATACATTTTTCTGTTAACATTAATGACAGTGCCTTTTTACTAAGGTAAATTCAGAAATAGTGAGTGGATGGCTAATTCTGTCTTCACCTTCCTTCTTGTTTTCTGTTGTCATGGCTTTTGACAGAATTCTAGCTTACAAATGAGGAGTCAGTAGCCCTTTGGTACTATGCCTGCATTCTTGAAGGCTGTTTTTTTTTGAACGTGTAGTTTCCACTTCTGAATTAAATACTCTTACATTTTTTGTAGAATAAAACTAAACACATTTTTATGAGGCTTTTTTCCTCTTCTTTCCAAGTTCAAGCTTATTGCAAACTTCTTTATTTCCCCTCACTTCACTTTCCAGTATTTTTTATTTAACAGATAAACTCCCAAATCTATGCAAGTTACTCTCTTTAAATGGAGGAAAGAAAACTGTTGGTATAAACATGAAATAATAAAATGTAAGAGCTGTTAGAATTCTACATGTAGAAACTTGATGTGTCTATGAAGCAGTATTAGATTTCTTCAAAGGCCTTCTACTCTGGCTAGCATAAAACAATGAAAAATAAAATATAGAAGGACAAGGTTATGATGTGATATGTGATTTTCTTTTTGTTTGTTTGTTTTTGTTTTGTTTTGGAGATTCCTTTTTACTTTTGTATGGCACACACTGTACATATTCGTCTTAAGAATGATTTAATTTTTTCAGCTGGAAATCAATCTGGCCACTGCAAGATAAGATAATAAAGAAATATAATAAAATTGTTAAAGGTTTGCACAACACCTTTTATGCTTTATACATTAAAACTGAAATATTTAAAATAATCACTTATTAATGGAGAAGTCAGTCTTGCATGTTGTAAAGTGTTCTTTTCTTACTGTCTAAGGGAAGGGGCTTTAAAGTACTTCAGGTGATACAAAATAAAAGCTAATTTACTTGTAATTCTATGTATTAGTAGCTCCGCTTTTTATGTCTTTTCCCAAATGTGTATTATTGCTATCATTGGACTGTGAACAACCGCAGAACTTCAGAGGTGAAAATCATATTTCTGAAGTTCTGTTAATGGAGACTGTTAGAAAACATGGTGAGATGTGATTAAAAAAGAAACCTGAAGAGCAGAAAGTGTGTGTGGACTTTGCATTTATTGTGTATTTTCCAGTTTAAGCCTTTTTGTTCAGTGCTTGCTGTAGACAAGCCCATCCTTTTAAAACTAAGAAACTAAAGGGGTTTCTAGATGCTTTATATGAAAAAAATACATAAGAGAAGGTTTGAATGGAAATGTAATGTCTGTTAATGGTCCTGCTTATGTAGCAGTAGGGGAAAAAAAAGCTTTGAGTACACAGCTCTAGGAATAGAAAGCAGTAAATTTTGAGGTAAATATAGTTCAAGAAGAAGTCCTCTGAAATTAATTTTTGTAATCGATTAGACAATTTTGAGAAGAGGTAACAAGCCTAAAATGCTAAAATTACATTAATTTTGATACTGCAAACTGACCAATGTATCCAAAATACCCAGAAATTTCTATACCACCTGGTTTGCCAAGAAACTCATCTTTATAGGTGCTTTTTCTGTTGATGGAATTCCATTGATCTTAAACGGGACTTTCCATTGTTATGGATATTTGTGTACAGCTTCTTTTGCAGAAGGACACCTTTGTGAATACCAGAGGGAGTGTAGAGGATGGGTTCGTTTGCTTTTGAGGTCCTTTGTTATTGCCTCAATGACAAACTGAAGCTGATTTTATGCCCTGCAACTTTTCCTAGATAGTTTTGCGTGTCAGAACTGAGGAATATGTATGTTTGGCAAAATAATGATGTAGTGCAGTGCAAATATGTGAAAGCTGTGCAGCTGCTGTTTCCAAATCTTTTATCTTTTTAAAATTATATTCAGTCATTTACTGTTGCACGTTAGCTTGATAAAGCACTCATCTCTCCAGAAACATATTCTAGATGAGTGGAGATAAACACAAAATAAAAATATTGGAATAGTTGCAGTAGGGAATAGTAAAAATGTTGCAGCTAGGCTTTGGGGTGTTTAATTCATAATTCTGAGAAACTTACTGCTAGTGCTCTTGAAACAGTTTAAATAAATACAGGTTTTCCAGGCAGTGTCTAGCCAAGTTTGCTGGAGGAGACTTTGATATGAATAGAAGTTCTAAATATTTGATATAGACTTGTTAGCAAGACATTCAGTGACTGCCAGCTAATGAAGGAGAGCATCTAAAGGACACAGTTGCCGTTTTCTATCTTTGTACTGGGAAACTGAGTGCTGGGTGCTCTACAAGAAGTGCAGCAAGCTCAGTCCTCAAGAAAGAAGAAAATGAGCATAATATTGCACTGGAAATAAGTGAACTGTTTAACACAATTAAAATCTGGTTGACACAATCCCCCAAATAGCTGGATAATAGTATTATCTGCTAATGCTATTATGTTGCTACCAGAGTGACCGTGCACCTTGGTCCTTCCCATTGAAATGGAAAAGCCTTCAGGCTGTAGAACAGCCTTAAACCACTACCGTACCTTTTCCTATGAATGCCAAAGAATTGTTCCCACCCCACAGTAAACTTGAAAAAAATCCAAAACCCCAAAAAGTTGATTTATGGATTTGTCCTGATATCAGGAATGTCCTCTTCACCATTCTTTCCAAGAAGGCCACTAATGGCCATTGTACATTCTGTGCTCCGCTGTAGAGCACCCTGAGAGTAGACGTATAATAGCAGGGCTGCCTCCCTCTTCTCAAGTACACTGACTTTAGAGCTCTGTAATTGCTTGCAGAATTCCCCCTGGGATAGGTCCTATTTACTCTATCTTGCAGGTTTTTTATAGTTACAAGTGCAGGTGTAAGTCTTCAGTTGGCCTTTAAAAGCTATAAGGAAAATTTAGTAAGTGACAAGGGCAATTCTTACAGGAAAATGAGAAGCTGCTCTTAAGGATTCTGGATTTCACTCAGAAAAACCCTCTATCAAGCTTTGGTGGACTTGATAGTGTTTGACAGATTTTTTAAAGCCTGATGGCGGAATCATATCAGTTCAGAAATAGAGCATAGATGCTTCTTATCCTTCCTTCTTCCCAGGCACCCATAAATTTCACACACTTCTTGGCCAAGCTGCAGATGTGGAGTGTATATCCTGAGTTTTCTATCAAGGCTATTAAGGAAATCAAATCAGTTATTCAAAATATTGGCTAGTTTGGGAAACAAAAGTTGTAGCTATTTTATGGATTTGCTAATAGAGACTTTGCAGTTTTGTTTTTATAATTAAAGTGGACAAGTGCAATGAGGACGAGGACCAATTAATGCATAAATTGTTAGCTCATTTCCACTATTGTCTCCATGAAATTTTAGGGAGTGGTGTCTGGAGAAACTTCTTTTCTTTTGGAATACATGTTTCTGGCAGGTCTAAAATTGTATCTGTCTTCCAAAACCAAGTTGTTTTGGATATAGCTGAGGAGACGTCATTGACACAAGTCTCCCTCACTGGAGATACTCAAGAATCATCTTGATGCAATCCTGTGCCCTGTGCTCTGGGATGGCCCTGCTTGAGCAGGGAGATTGGGCCAAATGACCCACTGTGGTCCCTTCTAACCTGACCTATTCTGTGATTCTAAGATTTATTTTAAGCATAAACTTGAATACTTGTGAAAAAATTTTTTAAATAAGTGATCAAAAATTGACAGAGTAAATTGTAGACTCAAGTGGAAATGCCTTGTACCATTGAATTTGATTTTGTCAGGCTGATTAAGCAATATGTTGTATTTCTTTTCTCTCATTGCAGCCTGTGCTTTCCGTTACAATGGGCTCTCCTTTGTCTACCTCATCTACCTCCTGCTCATTCCTCTGTTTTCAGAACCCACAAAAGCAACGATGCAAGGTAAGCAATTCATTGCTTCATTCTTCAGAGTCTGTGGTGGACAGAGTACATGCAAAAGCTTTGGTGTAGTAGGAGGTGAAGTCCTGAGCGTTTCCCCCTCACTAAGGGATCTGACTTGTAATACGTTCTGTAAATTCCCTGACACTGCAATTGCACAATATTCTGGCTTTGGTGCTGAAGGACTTCCAATCATGATGCCATTCTTGTCTCAAAGTGCATCAGGGCTGTATGATAGTGCTGCTGTGCATTCCTTTTTATGGCATTATTTCCTCTGGCATACTGACGTTGTCTGGGTGAAAAATGAGCTTTCAGAACCCTCCCAAAGCCGTTCTGTCATAGATTGTGCCCCAGGTCTGGATTTGTAGTTAATTATGAGAATTAAATTTGGTGTCAGATTTTTCATTTAATTGTGTTTTAGGTACTTATATAAACAACTGTCATCTTGGCATTATACCACTGCCTTAGCAAAAATAACTCGAAGGGCTTGCTGTTAGAGATGACAAATAGCTACATCAGGCATTCAGACATTTCTCTATCACATCCAGAGGTGTGCCATTCTGCCTTGTCTGCCGCAAGAATGTAATACTTCTGAAAGGGGTATTTACATTCCCCTCTAATGGGGGAGGGAAGGCATTCTGTATAGGCTTGCACAATTGTTTATATATTTTAAATTATAAAGCATTGATTGGTATAGAATCACAGAATAATTAGGGTTGGAAGGGACCTTAAAGATCATTTGTTTCCATGGGCAGGGATGCCACTTACCAGATTAGGTTGCTCAGGGCCCCATCCAACCTGGCCTTGAACACTTCCAGGAATGGGATATCCGCAACTTCTCTGGACACTGTTTCAGTGTTTCACCAGCTTTTGAGTAAAGAATTTCTTCCTAACATCTAATCCAAACCTGCCCTCTTTCAGTTTAAAACCATTGCTTGTTGTCCTGTCACTGTCTGCCTGCATAAAAAGTCCCTATGCCTCCTTTTTATAAGCCTCCTTAAAGTACAGGAGGGCTGCAATGAGGACTCCCTGGAACCGTCTCTTCTCCAGGCTGAACAATCCCAGCTCTTCCAGCCTGTTTTTGTATTGTACAGGGTATTCCTGTCTTTTGGTGGGGATCCATACCTATCGGGTGGGCTCAGTTTATGTTGTCTGTGTAAGTATCCAGTGGAACCAGGTAAAACAGGCCTGAAAAATTAATAAAGCAAGTATAAAAAGTGGGAAATCCCACTCTTGGTGAGGCTGTCAGTCATTTTTGCAGGGGAGTATTACAAGGACAGTGTAAGCGTGGAACATCGATAAATGTCCAGCTGTGAGTTAGAGTTTATCTTAAAGGTGGTGAAGGTGGTAGTTGAGAGGCAAGCACTCATTGGGAATTTGGTTGCAGCTGCTCAGATAATATAAAATTACCCTGTTGGTTTTGTGTATTTTACTTTTACTGCCACTTCTGTGTGTGCCAGGAGAAGTGACAGAATAAATAGTCATTTTCTTGATGCCAAGAGTGACACTGGAGAGACACATAAATTCTCTTCTTTTAGAGTATAAAAAGAGTCTATTTGATTATGACTAGTTCATATGTGACTTAAAAGAGTCATCTAGTTTGCATCGCTGATGGCAGCAATCTCTCCTCGGAGGAAAATGCTTTCTTAGAACTTTGGTTAGTTTCCCCATACTAAGTATCATATTACATTGCACTTCTCCTGAATGTCATGCTATAATGTGTTTTTCTGAATTAATTTCTTATATAAATTTAGTATTTCTGAGGATTTTGCCCCCTGTCCCTGTCAGCTTTCTAAATTGTGTGTATGTGTGTGGATGTATCTTTCTAGAAAGTGTTGAGGTATTTTTTCTTATGTCCAGATGGTGGAAAAGAAAGGGGAAATCTTTAAATATTTTAGCAAAAAAACAGCCAAGCCACCAGTAAATCCGAGTCAAAAAATAAATAAACGAAACTTTACTAAAAAAACCCAAAACCCAAACCCAGTATGTGTTTATGTACTTTACTTGTATTTTTTCCCCTAATATTTCTCTCACTCAAATAATTTTTTTTCTGAAATTCTGCTTCTTTTGATGAAGTTTTTTTATTCTTTTGAACTTTCTAGTCTTCCACTAATCTTTTCTTTCCTCATCATTTCCTGGCTCACTCAACTCTTCAGTCAGAATTTCTGACTAAACTTCCTATCTCTTGCACTTTCATCTGTTTTCCCAGTTTGTCACCTTGCACTTTACAGTTACTGAGCTTATGAAGCTTCTCTCCACCAAGCTTAAGGGTTTTACAGGATACAGAATTAGAAATTAATCTGAAATGGATGATTGCAGTCTAGAATAATTTAAATTTTGACAGAAACTTAAAAGGTTAGAAATACTGGAGAAAAACTATTATGCTCACTCAAATAATTCAGATGGTGTTTAAAGATTAATGAGTAATTTTTTTTTCCTTTATGCCTCCTTACACATTTAATCTTATTAAAAAGGTTAATTACTGAGATAAAGCAATATTAATCCTTAAACACGAAGATATAAGGCACTCTCTGTGTCTCTGCTTATGTTCCATGTATTAGTTTCAATTCTAACTGAAGGGTTTGTCTCCTATTCTTCAAAAGAGGATGGTATTTTACCTGTCAGCATCTTAAAACTAATACATGGAACAGAGGCAGAGACAGCTGTGTAAAAAGCATTCATTGCAAATAACACCTTCTTGTCTACAGAAGTAACTTAAAACTTGACCAATTTTTCAAGGGTTGCTGAAGGGAACAGTTTTTGAGGCATTTACCTGTTTGCATGTGTAGTGAAGCCCTGTGATTTCAGCAGTAATTTTTCTATATTAATTATCTCTAAAATCAGGAACTGCTTTGTTACCTATTTCTCTGGAGATGACAAATACACAGTAAATTGTGCTACAACCTAATTTCTAACTTCTTTGATCATGAGATTGTTTATATTAGTGGTATTTTTTCCTTTGTGTCTAATGTCTGCTGCAGTTATGTCTTCATCCTTAATAAAGGCTTGTACATGATGTTTTTATAGAAATAATAAAACATGACAACATAGATTGGTCCTGTCTTGGGCCAATGGCTCATTTAAAGGTACTAAATAACAGTTTTATGTGGCTTTTTTTTCCTGTAAGAGATCTGAGTTTACATTTAGATAGGTTTTATTTTACATTATTTAATTTCATATTTTCTGATTAATAAGACTCTAGTCAGTCATGATGTAAATTAAAAATATGAGGGAGGGAATTAGTTAACTTCACACATGGACTAAGTTTTGCTCAGTCTGCTTATGTTAATGGCAGAATGAATGGGTTTGCTTCTGAATTAATACACTGCTCAGTAAGACAAAACTTATATCTCTGTTGGAAGATACAAGTGGCATAGCACTCAGATGAGTAAAAATGATGTTTTAAAAATGTGAAGATTGATAAAATGATGAACTATAATCCAAAAAAGTCGTTAATAGAGAATGGTTCTGAGTGTGGCTGAAACCATGGTAAAGAAACGGAACTGTGGAATTTGTTTTTCGGATATTAAAGTGTTTGTGACTTGCAATAATCTGTACAGAATTGTAAGATGCAGGAGAGTTGCAATAACAAATCTGGATCACCAAATACAGCTGAAGCATTTTCAGGAGAGAATTGATCCAAGTGAATATGGGGAAAAAAGTGTATACAAACATTATTTTGAGTTTCATGTGCTAACAATGCTCCTATGTGCACTCATCAATTCTACAGTGCATCTGTTTTACCAGCAATCTTTTTACACTTATCTGCAATTATTTTCTTGAGTCTCACACTAACTTTAAGCATGTGACTTGAGACATCTGATTTAGATGTTCGAGGCAGGAATTGGGTAAACCTATATATTTACTGAACAGAAGATGGGTCCTAATGATAGTCTTCAGAATTGACCATTTAAGCCTCCAGTGAGTCCAAATATCTTAAATTAGAAGCATAATTTTAGACCTTTTCTACACTGCAGGGTTTTCAGACTTCTGAACAAAATAAGGAGCTTAAGTGAAGATTTTTATGTGATACTCATGAANTATTTTACATTATTTAATTTCATATTTTCTGATTAATAAGACTCTAGCAAGTCATGATGTAAATAAAAAAAATGAGGGAGGGAATCAGTTAATTTCACACATGGACTAAGTTTTGCTCAGTCTGCTTATGTTAATGGCAAAATGAATGGATTTGCTTCTGAATTAAGACCCTGCTCAGTAAGACAAAACTTGTATCTCTGTTGGAAGGT
Organism: Melanocharis versteri; assembly: GCA_013397845.1. Lineage (NCBI taxonomy): Eukaryota > Metazoa > Chordata > Aves > Passeriformes > Melanocharitidae > Melanocharis > Melanocharis versteri. The sequence continues at coordinate 1,140,220 of VZTG01001876.1, read as the reverse complement.
ACAAGTGGCACAGCACTCAGATCAGTAAAAATGATGTTTTAAAAATGTGTAGGTTGATAAAATGATGAACTATAATCCAAAAAAGTTGTTAATTGAGAATGATTCTGAGTGTGGCTGAAACCATGGTAAAGAAATGGAACCATGGAATTTGTTTTTTGGATATTAAAGTGTTTGTGACTTGCAATAATCTGTACAGAATTGTAAGATGCAGGAGAGTTGCAATAAAAAATTTGAATCACCAAATACAGCTGAAGCATTTTCAGGAGAGAATTGATCCAAGTGAATATGGGGAAAAAAGTGTATACAAACATTATTTTGAGTTTCATGTGCTAACAATGCTCCTATGTGCACTCATCAATTCTACAGTGCATCTGTTTTACCAGCAATATTTTTACACTTATCTGCATTTTCTTGAGTCTCACACTAACTTTAAGCATGTGACTTGAGACATCTGATTTAGATGTTCGAGGCAGGAATTGGGTAAACCTATATATTTACTGAACAGAAGATGGGTCCTAATGATAGTCTTCAGAATTGACCATTTAAGCCTCCAGTGAGTCCAAATATCTTAAATTAGAAGCATAATTTTAGACCTTTTCTACACTGCAGGGTTTTCAGACTTCTGAACAAAATAAGGAGCTTAAGTGAAGATTTTTATGTGATACTCATGAAAGAGAAAAAAGATGGTTAACCCCTTTAGATTGTAAACTCTAGTACTAAAAAAATCACAGTTGAATGGGTTCTAGTAAAAGAGAAAAGAGTACTTTCTATATTACTAAATCACCTGCTCTGACAGAGCTTCAGCTTTAGCTTTTCAAAATTTCCTGAATGTTGCTACAGAATGAACTGCTGCCAAAGGCGTGTATGCAGAAAACACCTGAAAATAACTTGAAAAACCAAAACAGAGTTTAACAGAATTCCTCTCTTTCATCAGCCCTGTCAAAACCATGTCCTATTGATGGCAAATGTTATACTTAAAGCTCTATCAACAAAGAATGAAACATCTGAAAAATATAGCATCCTAATCTATACACTAACACATACATTGGAGTAGTCTGTCATGTCTGCTATTATGGAATATCGATGTTATCTTACATGTCTTTCTCTGTTTCAAAGCTGTGGAAAAGATCCTTAAGCTTTTTGATCTTTTCCATTTAAGCCAGCTCTAATAATTTTCATAACACAACAATGTTATTAATAGGATTTGATAGAAAACACAAATCATGTAGCTAATTTGGGGCTTTTAAACATTCTGTTGTTTTTTTTTTTAATTATCTGCATACAGAATGAGATGCTAGGTTGGAAATACAGATTTTGATTTTGGAAAGATTTGTTCGCATGGTTTTTTGTTGTCTGCTTTGAATAGCAATTCAATTGAATGTGCGTCTTAAGCTTACAAGTCTTCTACTGCATCTGTCTAAGGAGATGTTTTTAGTTCAAGCATATCCCTGATTTAAACCATGTTTAAAATATGTATTTCAATGAAAAATCTTCATGGTTTTGGGGGGTACAGCTTGAATTTTGACCTATTCTTCAGTAGATTTATGATACTCTTTGGTCAATTTAGATTTAGGTTTATGTGATTTTTTAGAAGGGTTTCACCCACATTTTACCTGCATAACCACAAAGATGATTTGTTCCTTTCTTGGAAAATGATTTATTACCTGTTATCCTTAAGTGAGCAATAGAAAGTGCTTTGGGCAATAAGAGAAATGTTGATTAAAGCAGGTGGGAGACCTCTTTGGGATGTCTTTGAAACCACTGAGTTTCTTTGTACTAGCCCAAAGCACCGGTATGAGGATATTTTTATAAGTTAGAAAATGCTTTTCAGCAATAACAAATGGGATTTCTACTGGATTGGGCACATGTTTTCTTATGGAGACATGCCAGGCTGCTACATAAATGTCCTTTGACTCAAAACACTGCATCTCAGCTAGGTTTCTCCACTTCCAACATTATAAGGCATTCTCTTGGGAGTGAATAGTGGAGTGTGTTACTTATAATCAGAGGGCCAAATCCAATAAGAAGTAGTTGTTCATGGACGTTTTAGCAATGTAAGAGTGAAAATGAATCGATCCCTTTACATTAATCACCTTCAGAAATGCTCTTGCATCTTTAGAGCCAGTGAACATTTCTGTTACTGATACTGTGCGCTTTCTCACTATTTAGGAGCAAAACATTTTCTTAGGGGATGAATTAGAACCCCTTTCAACTAAGTGAGGGTGAACTCACAGGAGGCATTGGACTGACAGTGTTGGGTACAAGAATCTTGTATCTGTCTTCCGTTGTTGTGTATGACAACAAACACTTGTGCCTTTCTTGCAGCCTCGTAATGCTGTCCCCAAAGGGGACATTCCACTCTGAGAATGGACCCTCCAGTGCCTGAGCTGTTTCACTTTTTGGCTTTCACAGAACAGACTGTAAGTAGGGATTCCCAGTAAGTGGTTGATTAGACAATGTGTCACCCATTTTCATTGTCATGTTTTATATGAGTGCTGGGAATGTTTTTGGATCCAGGTATGGCAGAAACTCAGCAGCGTGTTGATTGAAGACGTGCAAGCAAAGTAAAGCCAACATAGCTGGGACAAGAATGCAGATGTCAGAAGGAGAAAATAACTAGAAAGTTTTTAAACTTGCAATTAATTAATTGATATGGACTTTCTTTTGTGTGGTTATCAGTGGCATGAGTCTTCAGAAAGATTCAAATGTAGAGATGGGAAGTGAGTCTTGGTACAGAGGGCAAAAATTCTTCAGAGGCTTTTGAAATAAGGTGTTTGGAATTAGACTGGTGTGGGGTTTTTTGGATAGTGGTGGAAATCCTAAATTATGCAAGAAAAAGCCATTTTAAGGAAGGCTGACACTATCACAAACTCTTTTCATTGTAGAAATGAGCACTTTTATAGCTGCATTAGATTTTGTATTATTGAATTTATTTTAAAGCAATATTTCTCCTTATGTATTGAATACCATTTGTCTTAGGGGAAAAAGAAGTCAATTTGTGTTGATCTGGAAGTGATTTCTTTAGTTATTTTAATGTTTCAAGTCGATCCCAAGCCTACACCCTGCCTTGGTGATAGTCAGCTTCAGACTGAACATGCCACAGTTTAATTAGCATTGTTTAACTTAACTCTAGCAGTGACTAAAGAACTAGAGTCAAGACCAAGCTTCCTTTTTACCCAAAAGTATATGTAAATTCAAATTTATTACATAGAGAAGTAATTTAGAGGTGCAGATAAGGAATTTTTGTTCTTGGCAGGAAGTTTGAAAACATTCTTGCGTTTTTTCACCACTATTCATTAAGCTACATGCAAAACCTAAATAATATAAATTTTACTTTATACAGCTCGTGAAGGTTACTTTTCTAGCTGTCCTTTCTGTTCTTATTTTTTAAAATAATTGAAAATTAGTCAATTTTCTGCCTTTCCAGGAAGGATGTGCAAAATAAAAGTTTTATTATTGTTGTATTTGGAAGGTGAAAGAATGCAGAAATGGGATTGTAATCTAGAAACAGCATGGTAGGTTAGCGGAGTTTGCTGTGAGCTAGCAGTTACTCTATCTAATACCACTAAAGTGTAAGAAGAAATTTCTGCCATGAGTTTGAGTGAGACAAGCGCAGAAAATGTGGTTTAGAACCCAGCTGTGAAGTTGAGCCCTGATAAAAGGACTTTCCTGGATGTGCTCACATTCTTAAATTTGGGATCTGATGTAGGCTTACTGTGGTTGGGAAAGGATTTTAAACTCAGGTTGACCTTATGTCATGTTTTTAAATTGAGTTAAATAATGAAATTATGAAAATGCATTTTACAAAATCATATAAAAATAGCAGCATCTTAGACTGTAGAATATGATTGAATGTATGTCATGTAGTCCTGCAATCCTAATTCTGATTAGTCAGGCCACAGATTTTGATGGAAAGAGGGTGGTGCTGGTTATGCCAGGACAGCCAGACTTCAAGTATTAGTTCTCTCTTTGTCCTGAAGCATGAATTTCTCTGCTTAAATTGCCATTTTTCTTTTTAGTGTACTTTGTATCTAAATGATTACAGAAGTGCTACGTTCTATTAGTTGGTTTTAATGAGCGTTTTTTTTTATTTCTGTTTCATTGGAATAATTTGGTAATGTTATGTGCATTACACACAGCAGGAAGCATGACCTTCCATCCAAGCCAGGAACCTTCTCCCGCCCTGTTTTCCCCACAGCGGGAATGGACCAGCCCTTGAGGCAGCAAAGTTTCGTTGTGACGATTCTGAGACATCTTGACCGAGCTCTGTCGAAAGTTGTGTGATACAGAGGTAGAAGGGAATCGAAAATCTTTACAGTGCTGTAGCTTTTTAGCTCTGTCCATCAGTAAACAGATTGGAGAGAAATTGGAGGGATATTTTTGAATCTGCATCTACAGTAGAGTCATTTAGAAGTCAGTATTATGTTTCAAGAAGATATTAGGAGGTTAATAAGATCTTGGCCAGGTTCAGATAATACTAGAGGAGAAAATCAACATGAAATTGTTATGGTCTACTATAAATTAGAGGATGAATGATCCTAATATCCACACAGCCAAATATTTCCCTAGTGCAAAGAACTTCTTAAACAATTACTGACTTGTGAAGAGTCAGTGTTATTTTAAAATTGGGTTTGGAGGGACCACGGATGTCAGAGAAAGTTAGTAGTCACTATTCTTATGATCCAAAATTAACAGAAAATAATCTTTAAGGTTTTCTTAACCTGAAGTGCAACATAAGTTTAGGGAAACTAGATAGTGACTGAAGAGCTCAAGCATTTGGATGTGGTGACATTTTCTAGTAAAAAATACAACAATCCTTCTAGAACTCCCATCTCAAGCATGAGTGGCTTTTAGAGGTGAACTCCAGACCTGACTTGCTGACTAACAACTCCCACAAACAACATTAAGAATAAACAGAGTTTGAAAGGAATGAGTAAAAGGGGAATAATCTTAGAGGTCAGAAGTGGTCAGATGAAATAGAATTTGCCAGAAGTCAAGCTGAGTTAAACTATTCCAAGGAAACTGAAACAAGGAATAAAAATGTGTTTATCTATATAAATATTAAAGAATATAAAGCATGGCTCTCAATAGGGATGAAGTAGGAATTAAATATCATCTGGGTATGCCCCAGATTTTAGACAGGACTGTGCACTTCAGTTTTGAATCAGGGCAATGCTATTAAACACAGAGACGAAGGCTAAAGCACCGCCTGGGAAAGAGGTTGGGAAAAGGAAAACTACTGTATGTTATGAAGAAGTAAGACCCAAGGAAGAAGTAAGACCCAATGTTAAAGTTTTAAAGACTGCATAATCTTCCTCCTAAACCTGTGTGTGATACCCTAAATTGAAGAATGAAAATATTAGCTCAAATACAGAAAAAAGGGGGAAATGCTCTTGCATGTGAACTCCTGTGATATGAACTCCTGTGAACTCGTATTTTTTCAAATTCTGGAATATATTTGTAAGAGAAGAATAAATAAATATCTTGAGGCTACTGGAAAAAAAGTAATTAAATGAAAATGTCTGTTCTAAAATGGGGTTGTGCTAAGCAACCTAGATAATACTTTGGTAAGGTCAATTCAGATGGAATCTCAAGAAGGACTGATGCTAATGTACACAAGTAAGAAAGAAACAACACATCTCATATATCTTAAAATAGATTTCCAACTTTTTCAGTCTGCAAAGGGAAATAATTGTTTTGGATTTGAATTTGAGAAGCAGGACTTTTTGGGTTAAATGGGGATGCTGGCACACCATCTAGAAACTGCGTATGCATGGACAGTGGACCATAGATAGTTTTCTAGGTTTCAGGCTTTTAATGAACAGAGTGAGCCTGAAGACCCATCTAGTTTCTAAGTGGAATATGATCCTTTTATGAACCAGAATATATCCTGTGATGATGGGAAGTAGAATAACCCAACTGACGTCTCTAAACCCACATTACCCGAATCACTTGCCAATGTCTCCAGAAAACTTGTATATAAATGGTAAGAGTCAGATGCTTTGTAGAGGTTTTCTGTCCATGTGTTGAGTAGTTTGGGAAGGGTTATTTGATTTATTTTACATTAGGCCGAATTAACAGTTGCTGGCTTGAAACTGTCTGGTGGTTTGGTGTACGAGATGGACAGTGTTGGAAGATTTTGGAGAGTTACTGTGGTCATCAGAACTGTTCTCAAGAGTTCAATGGTCAGAAGAACTGTAAGTTGTCTTAGAGCATTATGCTTGGGTTTGGAAAATAAAATATTAAGAAGAATATAAAATACATTTTTGGGCCTCCCTATTCCCATCTCTAACACTCCTGTATGTTAAACAACCATGTTTTACTATGCTTTCATAAAGGAAGAGTACAAAAAGCCAGTAAACTACTAGGTATGTGTTTTTATTATTATGGCTGACCTGTAGGTGAGAGGAATAAAATCACTGCAGTTTTTTAAAAGCAGTGCAGCTGTTCCTATTCACTCCACTTCTATTGCCTTGTTTAAAGGCAGTCACACTACAGTGAGTCACATCCTGAATCTACTGCACCAGATGATGTCTGAAGAAGCATTAAGAAGTGAGCCTTGGATGCATTAGACAGCAAGGCAGGTGATGGCATCAGCTTGACTTCTCATTGCAGTGTCTTGGCACCAGCTTTTTGCTATGAGTTACTCTCTGGTAGTACCAGAAATTTGTCCACTGAGGTAGACACTATTTCTTTAAAATTCATCGGTAATTTGTTTTTCGTCTGTGTTTTCTCATTCTACCTTATTCCAAATAGGTTCTTGTCAGCAAGAGATTTGCTCCTCAAGTTGAGTGCTAAGCATGGATTTTATTTTCTTTTACTCTGAATTTCATTCTCACTCATTGAAAAGTATGCACTTTTGACAGGAACTTACTATGACAGAAAATAATACTGCCTGTAGAGCACAGTCATGGGTAGATATTAGGCCTCTTTTATCAGATTTCATAGCTAAGCCTGACTTCCTGTGGATGCTCCTGTGTCTGTAACAGATTTGAATCCAGCGTCTGCATCCCCAAGAATTTGGGAAGCCTCAAGTAGAAGTCTAGATTGGTGTTAATTCTGTGCAGATCAGCACTGTACTTTCATGTCATAGTGAGCCTCAGAGACAATCTCCACTATAAGAATGCTGCAGCCTTGTGTTTTTCTTTCCTTCTCTTGAACTCATCTACCTTAGTTTCCACTTGTTAATTGTATGACTTAACAGGTCTGTTTCTTGGTCTCCTGGTGCAGTGATCTGTGCTCCAACTGCTTTGTTCCTTTCACGAGCACAGAACTACCCTTGCTAAGTGGCTGAACAAGAAACTAGGAGGGTGTGACACATAGATGCTGTTTATTAACTGTTTTTGTTTTTTTTTACAAAGGCTTTAGGAGTTAAAGGACAACTAGGTAGCAAAGCCTTGACTGTTCACCAGTTGTATTTCTGATTGTTCTGAGAAATCATTTGGTGCTGCAGTGAATCAGGCTCTGGCATCTTCAAGCACATCTAGACAAATGTCTATGTAGTTTGAATAGATGTGGTACTCCACTCAGCCTGAGGACTTGCCATACTTTTATGGGTGAAGAGTGAATGCTGGATTCGGACCTCATTCCTGAGGACAGGAATATGGAGCTGCTGTTCTCATGGAATCATTGAGGTTTGAACTGACATTTAAGATCATCAAGTTCAACTGTAGGAATAATCCTGGTTCTTAGTGCCTCTAGGGCACCATATCATCTATCCAACATCTGACTAGAAGGCGCTTCTCTTAATTTCCCTGGTTTTTGCAGCACTGGTCACCAACAGAGGCACAACTGACAAGGAAGGTTTTCAAATCATTGGGTAAAGGTAGGTGGAAGAAGAATGTCCCCTCCTTCTGCTATTTCCATTGTCTGAAATGTATGTGAGCTGTCCAGAGTTGCAATTACAGGGACTGAATTTTCAGCAAAAATTGCTCATTTGCAAGCTCTCCCAAAGCTCGGATTAAATATTTTGTGATAATGGCTTTTATCACTACTGTTTATATTTGAATGACAGATAATGTGAGTTGGACTTATTCATAAAATAAATAAATAGTGTTCAGCAGGCTGCTCAGGGATAGGAGGGGGGAGAGCTTGTGTGGAGCAGGAGGCTCCACAAGATGCTGAATCATTTGTCTTTACATGCCAAGAATGGGACCTAGCTGAAAATAAGCAGGAGGTTGTCCATCAAATATTTATGATGCGGACATTTCAAAGGGCTTCTAAAGTCGCACACAAACATCACTGATCAGATAGAGGACGAAAGTTTTTGGCATGTTTTCTTTTTTCTTTCTAATGATGTATGTTCGAGGGCTTATCCTGCTATTTCAGTTGCAGCTAACTGACATTATGTTGAGAGTGAGACGCCACACATACTTTAAATTGAGTGGGCTTTTTTATCAACATGGAAGAATAAATTGTGCCTTCATAGAAAGCACCCCTTTTTCAGTTCAAGGATATTTAGCTGGTCATATTCTGCTCACTGCTTTGATTTCTGCAACTTCCGTGGATCTGGTTTATTGCATATGTCTTAACTAAAGAAATGTTTTCTGGGAAATAAATAGTTCCATTACAAAGATGTATTCTAGTGAGCAGCTGTTTCACTGTAATGGGAGCCTTAATTGAAAGGATTATTGCAGCAAAACGTTTCCTAGTTGTTTGTCTTGGATGATGATCCTTGGAGAAGGATTCAACATAGTAGCAAATTCTAAAGAAGAATGATCTCTGGTTTGCTTTCTGCTAGGTTTTCAGGGTAGCTAAGCCTGAAGATCAGTTCACTCCCCTGGGGCTGAATCTGCTGACCTTACTTAGGGAAAACTCCCACTAGCAGTGGGAAATTTGCTTCTGTAAGCAGTGCAGGAAGTGCCCTGTAATATATTAAGAAACCAAGTAAGCCCATAAGAAACCAAACAAAAGGCATTTAAAAGCATTCCCATTACTCTCGGAGAGAAGGAAGCAGAAAATTAATATGCACATGCTCCCTAATTAGCATTTAAACTCTGGTCTTAATGTGATTTAGAGGGAGCTGTGAACTCTTGAAAATGAAGCTGTTGGTGCAGATGCAGAGCTAGGTGTGCAGTTTCTCATTACTCAAATGTTTCTGTTCTGCCTCCGGATGAAGTGGGGAACTTTAAAACACAGCCTCCTCCCCACCAGCAGATTTGTTAACATCCTGTTCTAATTCAGAGCGGAGACCTGAATCTGGCTCTCCTATATCCCAAGTGCTCTTGGCTAACAGCACCTTTTTGTTATCCCTACTCTTCTTCAAATCCCTCTCCCCAAATTTTTGATTATTCTTGCAAAACGGAGCTGCTACAGTACTTGATGCCCTCCCAGCATCCTCACAGTCATTGCCCTCATCCAAGGGAGTTTGAGAATCTCGAGCTGCTCAAGGATTCTTTGGAGTTGTGTGACAGTGTCATGTAACGGGCTCGTGAATCTTGTGAAATAGTAGCAGCAACTTCATAGACACATATCTCTTCCCAATCCACTCTCCAATGCCCTAGCTTTCCATCGTTCCTCGTGAAATGTTCATCATCATCATCGTCATCATTGTCACCACAGTCAGTACAAAGAAACTGTCTATTAAATAGATTAATTTTGCTTTGAAGAAATTAAAAAAACTCATTTAGGTGCAAAACACCAACTTTGAATGTTCAATTTTTAAGAGAAAATGCAAACCCACAAAACTTCTTTTATTATCTTGTTTTCGTATGTAACATGCATGACTCAGTTTGGTGCGGTGTGTCATCGTAAGAAAAACCTGTGTGATACATTTAGTGGTTTTCTTATGTAAATAATATTTGAAATAATCATAACAGGGCTAATAATATTTGAAATAATCATAACAGGGCTCAGTAGATCTTCAGAAATCCTCACTTTTTCAGGCCATTGCAGTATAATTTTGCTTCACATAACTTGGCCAGGAAAATAAGTTAAATCTCCTCTTCTAACAGCTCTCAGTGAAGAAGAGCTTTTTGCAGAACAAAACCCAGAAAGACAGGGAATGAAGTTTTCATCACAGTTGTGCAGCACTTGTCTGGATTATATTATATAAATCTGCATAGAACAACATTAACAAGTAAAACAAATCAGATTTGGTAAGTTTGATAAGCAAAACCATTTAAGAACCAAGAAAAAACAAATTTCAGCATTTTATTGATATTTTCATTCAGTTTATGAAAAAAGATTGATGGTGGAAAGCAGGAAGGGGGAATAACATAAGTTTCATTGTGTTAAGCTGGGGGAATAAAAAAGCTTGAAAATGAGTGAAAGAACAAAGGAAATAACAGAATTTCATGGCCAAAATGTAATTTTTTCTTTTTATTAAATGTTGTTAGGGCTATTTTAATAAGAGGTTTGTTTTTTTGGGGGAGTTAGTGCTTGTGAAGAGGAATTCTCTACTATCCATTCTGATAATGTAATATGATTCTTGTCCAAGAATCTAAAGAAATTTATACCTACTCTGATTTTTTTCCCTTTTTATTGAGGGAGATATAAAAGAAGATACAGAATAATGGAGTAATTCAAGTCACACACAGAATGGTCTCATGTAAATGAAGCTGTAAAATAAACAGTAGCTACGACACACAATCCTTCAATTTTTACTTCATTTAGAAAACTCAGTCCTTTTTAAAAACAATGAATGGGTCTGCAAGGAAACCCAAGATTAGTTAAACTTACCTTTTAAATCCTTTCTTTGTTAATTCATAAAATTCTGTGGCAAAGCTGCTGAGGTCATTGCCTTCCCTAGTCTCACACAGGGCTCTAACAAATTCTGAGCCTGTTCTTTAATTGATCTTTCTGGGTGCCCCGTGATTAAATTCTGGGAAATTACTAAACTATGAGTCACGTCATAAAAACTAATTAGTGGTTGGTTGACAGTTTGTCTCCCAGCTGAAGCCTCCAAGTTTCTCTTAATACCACATCAATATATAGGTTATTGCTGGCAAATGGCTCGAGTTTATTTTGTCGAAGAATGTTGTACAAAGTCACAGAGTTTATGTTGGATAGTGCTAACACTAAAACAGCTTTGTTTGAATGGGGCACACTGTCCCTCTTGGCATCATTTCACTGGCCCTATTGCATATTGGAGCATTGGGGTGAGTGGGGAAAACAAGCTTTTGAAAAGAAAACTTTTTAAAAAGAAATTGCTTGCTGTTGAGGTTTGGTTTTGATGCAGCTTTGTCCTTCAGCAGCTGCCTTTTGCCGAGATCAGAAGCGTGGTAGAGGAGTTACTTCTGCAAGGTGGCAGTGTTGTGTGTTCCTTCAGGGCAGTCCCTTTTTCATCCTCCTCTCCATGAGGACAAGCGACAGGAAATACACTGCAGTGATCATTTGGGGGCAGCTTCTGGTACGCAGGAAGGGGAGCTCCAAGCTGGGGAAGGAGGACTCTTACCCTGGATGGGCCTTTGACTTTTAGGTTAATGATGCTGTGGTCCAATAGGTTTGAGTATTGCCTGGCTTGATATTGTAGGTGGTGTGCAAGGATTAGCACTCCAGTGGGGTGGCCTTGCTGTGTTAAGTGTATGCCTTTCAACAGAGAAAAAGGGCTGGAGAGTCTGCAGTAAAAAACACCTTAAAAACTGAAGAAATAGAAAATAAAAATTTTCAGGTGAAGGGGGTGGGCTATTGAAGATTTCTTTTTTTTTTCCTCCCCTCTCCAGAAAGTCGGTGCTGTACTTCAATAATTGCTAGTAGCATTTTCTTGAACACAGCACCTTTCTAGTAGAACATTTTAAAAAATTCCTTCTGGAAAAAAGCAAAAAACTTCTGGGTTTGAGGATTTAGTTTTAAACATAGTAGATTTTAAAATCACACTACATGTAAACATAACAATATAATTTATAGATAAATTATTAGAGTATAGATCAATATTTTTATGATAAAATTGCAGAATCCTCAGTTTTACTGATGGTTTTATAAAAGCCAGTGTCCTGGCTAAGTTGGTCCATTACTGTTACTAGAGCAAGTCCAGTTCAGAAACACAAGGGGCTGTGATGACAATGAGTTATACAAACATAAAGCTGCTCATATGTCACCTAACGCCTCCCATCATGTAAGTTTATAACACAGAACAAAACCTTATTTAAAAGTGATTTTATTTTGAATAGATGTGATGAATGTTATTTTTCACATTAGCCATGAGAAAATGGTGTGTCTTTGCAGCTTTTCTCTGAAATTTAGCTTAACTGCCCTTACAATATGCAATAGGACACTCCAAGGCAGGGGGGGCTTGCCATTCACCATTCACATTTTAGGGGAACCAAGGACAAACCTCACACTGCAGAGCTTGGGAGAGCAGAGGATCTCTCCATCAATCGTTTTAGCTGTGAATCCCCTGTGTACTCACTAAACTAAATTACTTTGTGCTTGGAGAAATGGTCTCATTATGATATGATCTCCAGCTCCTCATCAGAAGCAGGCCTTTAGAGTGTTTTGTTTTGCTCGGGCTGTTCCGCATGCTTTTGTCCAGCAGTTGGATACGTTAGACTGTTCCGGAGAGTGCAGTGCACCCATCACTACCACTATACTTGCCCTTAGCCCTATGTATTTTTTTTTTTTGGGTTGGTCATATATATTTTAGATTGGAAAAAACTGCTAAGCTATTATAGTTCATTATTATTTATAACAGAGTTATTACAAGAATGTGTAAAGTGCTGTGCGGTCTCGTAGGCCAATATACTTTCTGCTACAGTCAGTTCAGTAATGAGATATCGTAGAGATCGTCAAATTCATCACTTAAAAGGGGTGCTTTAAATTCATCACTTAGAACAGGTGCTTTTTGTTGCTTTGGTGCTTCCAACTGGATGTTTATAGATGGTATGCACTTGGGCTTTTAGGTTGTTTGCATCCAGTGCCCTGGAGGAAAGGCACAAGACATCTTTATTGGCACACCTGCATGTTTGTGGGACATCAGTAATGCTGTAATACAGCCAGAAGTGATTATTGCATGGATAGATACACAGATGCTTTCCTGTAACTTCAAATTCCATATTCTTTGTATAAATATAGAAAACAATAAGCATATTATTGTATGTGGTATCTGTGCAATAAAATTTGCTGAACTTCTTACAAGAAGTAACTAGTTAGTAAACTAGTAAGGAAAACCTGAACAGCAGCGCAACAAAGAAGATCCATGTGAGAAAGAACATTGCTGCATGCTTGGAGAATGCTGCTTGCTCTAAAACAAAAATTGTCCTTGTCCTGACTGTGCCACAGGGCTGCAGATGAGCTAATTTAGCATGGATGGGGAATCAAGGAGGCTGATTTCAGGCGGTCCTTCTGAGGTGAAGCCGCTAAGGCAGTGTTTCATTGTGTGCAGATGCTTTGCTGAACGAAGTATCAATCTTTGTGTAAAAGGGGGGGGGATTGCATAGGTTTAAAGTTCTACCAGGAGAACTTCACTTATGTGTTTGTGTGAGGGTTTTTCCTGATAAACTAATTCCCAAGAAAAATCTATATTCCTTTTCTTTCCAAATTCTTCAGGATACATGGATTTTTCTGTAGTCATTCCACTCTGGAAAGTTCTTCCACTTAAAATCACAAATGTGCAGCCACACGTGAGAGAAGGGAATATAGAAAGTGCTTTGAATTTCTCTTGCAGAGGCTGTTTTGCTCCTTGGGTTGGGTGACTTTGCGTATTTTACAGTGGGTCATCTATTTGGGAGGTTTGTGTTGGTCAGTTTCAGTCTCTTATTCTAGGTAAAAAATATAATAGAATCAAGCTGAAGTTCTGTGTAAATACTTTGAGACCAGTAGCAAAAGTTAGAGTTGCTTGCAGTCCACTGATGTTTAGAATATGTGTTTTTGCTGGTCACAAACCAAGCCTCACATGTTTGTCTTGGTTCACAAGATGCTCCTGTTAAAAAAAAGAAAAAAGAAAATAAAACCAAGTCTCAGTAGGAGATTCAGATTTGTTTTTAATATTAGCAGCTTCTCTGCTTAGTAGAAAAGAAACAATTTGCCTCTGTTTGCAAGCTAAATGTAAAGGAAGTGCTGAATAAAACAACAAATTCCCTCAGAGCCTCCTTCATAGGCCCATTCATTACAGAAGTATTTCTTGTGACGCGGGTTGGGCAAGTGGCATTGAGCAGAGTGCTCTGGGTTATGAAGAGCTTCTTGGTAGGGCAGGACAGGCCACGTCTGTCACTTTGTGTTCCTGTCTCCATGCAGGATGTGGTCTGAGGGGGGACAGTGCCTGCAGGGCTGCAGGGAAGAAGGGCAGTGAGCTGGGAACGAAATAGTTTTAGGACATCTTGAATTCCCCTGTTGCTCCCTGCTAGAAGCCGACTTCACGTGGGCACAGCTTCTGCAGTTTTGCCTTGGCTTTCGATGCCGCTGGTGCTGCAGTAATTACCACTGCAGTAATTATCAGGGGTAGTGGTAATGGTAACTCATCTCACCCAGCTCAGGGGCCCCTTGTGTGCTTTGGGGCAGATCATCAGGTTACAGAAACCTTCCAGGGACACTTGGTGGTCTGTGGTGAAAGGCAGCAAGGTCACAGAGTTTTCTTCCTTTTCTGGTTTACTAATGACCGCAAGCAAAATATCTGGTTTGAAGAGATTTTTATGTGAATATCTTTTTTTCTTTTTTTTTTTTCTTTTTCTTCTTTTTTTTTTTTAATATTTTGATTATGAAAATTTCCTCAGGCTATAAAAGCAAGGTGAAAGTATTTCATTATGTGTATTTAGTGCTGTGTCTTCTGTGGTGTATAATTTGTGACGGAGCCGGGTTTCAGTAAATTGTACTTATTTTGACATTTGGGTTGATGCAAATAAAGTAATATAAACACCGGAGTTGACCTCTATGAGTCAGATTTCTGTTGTGGACTACTCATAACCAGCAAGTGCTGTCTTGTTGTCCAAAACTGCAGCATAGTAACAATTTGCCTCACAAATAAACATAGTGATATATACCTGCCACCCTTCACTAACATAAACATGACTCTGGGATTTCATCCAAAGACTCTTGTATTTGTAGGTGACTGCTCAGGAAACATCAGATTTATATGCATTCTTTACAATATCCCAGTTGTCTCCCTCATTCTATATTTCAAAACTATCTCTAGTTTCATGTACTTTTTCATGATGATAAATTGTAGTGTGATGGGGATGAAGATGGGGATAAAAGCTAGTTTGTTGGTATCACCTTGAATTTAGTCATTCTCATAGCCCTAAAGCATGAAAGTAGTGAAGACTGACTGCATTAGAAGACTCATGAGTTAGTTTCCATAGAAGAAATAGTCCTGGCATTTTAAAGTTCTGTTCTGGAGCTTCAGGTATTTTTATTTTCTGTCTTTTTTGTTTTTAATCTATAAATCAGTTTTCTTAGCTGTTCTTCCTGACCTTAAAGAGCAATCAGAAGGAGGTTGAAAAGATTCCTAGGAAGCACTCAGAGGCTTGATATGGGGTTTTTGAGTTCACTGAAAGCATTGCCATGGCATCCAGTTAGTACAGAATCCAGCACATGATAAATATCAAGTTGAAATGGAAATGCCTGTAAAAAAAAGGCTCTGGCCCTATACCACGCAGTACCATCTCCTGGGTTCTTCACTTTGTTTGTCTGTGGAATGCTTCAATGCTGATGATATTTCTTTGTTATTTCATTTCACAAGAAATTCGGCGTACTCTTGGGCTTGGGTCTAGATCAAGAAAACAGAAGCTGCTGTAATTTCTCTTCAGCGTTGTAGAAAGGGACAGAAGCTTGCAGTTTCTGAGGAAAGGGGCAGGCTTAGCCTGTTTGCAGCTAACATGAATGCCACGTTTTCTGTCCATGAGGCAGTAGCGGGCATTGTGGTAAAATCTTTCTAAAGCCAGAAGCAAGGACCTCAAAATTCTGCTTACTCCTGAATAAAATCACTATTATTTGCATCTTCTTTAATGACATAGCCCCCAGTTCAGCGAAGCAGGTGATTTTGGAAAAGGCATCCAAGGCTTGGAAACCATGGGATTTGCTTCCCAATTCATGATTTCAGGTATTTCTTCAATAGCCCAGAGTCAGATCTCTCAGTTAGAGCTGTTTCATGTGCACACATTCACATAGAGCTGTGGGCACGGAGTTTGGTGCTTGGGGCAATTGGCTTCTCTGCTTTCTCCCTTGCTCTCCATACCCCTCATGTTTCTGTACAGCATCAGATAATGCAGAGGCGAGGTTAGGCTGTTATCTCTGTTCATATTTCAGAAATCCACCTTTGCTTGTGCACTAGAGGTGCTGTTAGCAGCACTGCAGAGGGAGGTGTTGCTGACGTATTGCGGAAGGAACTTGGGTAGACTCCCTAATGCAATGTTCAGGCTCTGTCTCTGTCTTTACCATGTTTTCTATTGTCTGGAAAGCTGTGGTTTTCAGTCAGGGTATTCAAAACTGTTATGCTGTTAACTTTTGCTCAGTGGGTTGTTCACATTCTCATTCAGTTTCTTGATTTGAATATACAGGGCTCTACTTATTGATCTGTCTTAAATAAAACCCTTAGGGGTAGTTTTAATCGTGTCATTAGAAATTTAATAACGTTTAGACTGAGTAGATTTTTACTCCAAAAACAACTGAGAAATGCTATTAACTGTAGCTATTAATTCTTGAGGGCAGGAAGGATGCTACACAATTTTGTGAGAGACCACTGAATCCATTCCATCTTCCTGACTGAGTAATTATGTTTTTTTAGCATTTTGACTCTTACTGAGATAACTTATTTTTCAAGTCACTTCCTATCTCACTGCTGATCTGAGTAGATTTGCTGGTTTTTCTTCTGAAATCATTCCAGTGGTGAATTTCTTTATAGTGAAGTAAAATAAAAATATTTAAATGGATTTTTTTAGTGAATTTCATAGTATGTATATTACATCTGTTTAGCACTTGCTTGAGTGTTTGACTTAAACCAAATTTATCCTTGTTAACCCAAATTTATTCTGTTACCCTAAAAATCCTGGAACCATGATAATTTCGTTTTGGGTGTGTTGATGGTAAGGAATGAATTTTTGAGTACAGGGCTAGAAGTTTCCCTTGGTCTTGGTCTATACTGTGATCTCAAGAGAGACAATTTGTGCAGTGTGTCCAGCTTCTGTACCTGTGAGCTTGTAATTCTTATCTACTTGATAAATGGTATTGGGAAATTTAATTTCATACAGCCACGCTCAGACCCGCTAATTTTGGTGCCTAAGTTTGGAGACAGGTCTCACACCACTGACCACTGTGTGGGTTTCACCTGGGTGTGAATGTGGTCCTGACGTCAGGGAGCCAAAGAAGGATCAGAGCAGGTGAGCACAAAGTCAACTGGATGTAAACAGGCAGTCTCTCTAAAATTATTTGGTTATTTACTCTGGTTCTCCTCAGAAAAAATAACAAACACTGAGGAAAAAAAATTGTTCACCGAAGAGGTGCAGACTCTGGCACTATAGGAGAGTGATTTTAGTATTTTTATTTCCATAGTCTGAGGTGGCATGTGCTTGGAGCCTTAGTCACAAGAAAAGATAATTGCCATTTGGCAAATCTGGATGTGAAAAATGATGATTCTTTGTCAAGGACTGTTAATTAACATGGATCTCTTATATAGGTCTAGATTCTTTTTTTCATATATTCTCTAGAAAAATCTATCTGTTAAATGAGGCAGTTTGATGTTCTGATATTTTATTCCATGANGATTCTTTTTTTCATATATTCTCTGTAGAAAAATCTATCTGTTAAATGGGGCACATGGTTTTTCTCAGACAATATGCCAGGTGTGGGAGCTCAGGAAAGTGCTTTGGGATTAGAGGCTCTGTAGTAAAAAAAGGAGAGCCTGGTGCACAAGCACTACCCTTTTTTATAAAGCAATATAACTTATGCTTGATAAAAAAAGTGAAGTAGAGCATCTACATGATTCTCTAGTCACTTATTTAAAATTTTGATAGGCCTGATGTCTGTCAAATGGTTCCACATGTGCTGAACGTGGCATGTGGAGAACTGCTCTTAGGAGACCATTTACAGGGCACAAAAAATTTCACAGAACTGACAAAAAATGGTGAACAAGTCTATTGATTGCTTCAGTATCTGCTAAGTAATTATGTGCATGCAGACATCTCTTTTATGGAGTGTTCCTAATATTACCCTGATCAGAATAATCTTTGTCGAAAAATCTGTAATTTTGTTATAAAAAGCAATGCATAGAACACTTGTCAGGTTTTTATTACCAGATTTTTTAGTAAGGCTTTTATGTTTTTGGCCAAAAACTGAGGATTTGATATTCAGGGTGAAAACAGTAGGATTTTGGCTTTCCAGTGAAAAATGTCCTGAAGAAAGCAGACACTTACCATGCAAAGTTTTCATTTCTGTATGAAAGTTTTATTAGAGAACAGGCATAGGCAGAAATATTTTAGGCAGCACTTCTACCCTAGCAGAGCTCTGCATAGATGGATCAATGTTGGCATTATTTTATGTGTTGACAGTGGTGTACATTTCTTCTATATATTTTTAGTTCCTCTCCATGTGCTTGATGAAGAAAGCTTACTTTGTCTCACAGGTGAAACCAAAGCTGATGTAATTTATGAGAAAAGCAGCATAAGCATGTGTGCATGCTGAAGATCAATATCTAGGAGAGCTGAAGTCTGTCCTACATCGAGCTGGACACTGGTGATGTCTACACTGTGGGAAAATGGGTTTCGTGATGTAGTCCTTCAGCCTCACCCCCGGTCAGACAGCCTATAGGGAAAGCTATTAGAGCCCATTACAACTCCTCCCTCCTCTCTCATCCTTACATGCTCTGGGGTTTTTTTCCAAAGGAAACCCATGGAATGCGACAAGGATGCACCTGTCCTGTGCTGTAGGCACAGCTACTGGAGCACGAGAAGGTGAAGGGCTGGTAGGAGGCTTAATCTGTTTCTACAGATCAGTTTACCATGGACAAAGCTGCAGAAATGGAGAAATCATAGAAGGGAATCTACTCTGTCCTCCCCACAGGATCCTCAAGTGATAGGGAATGTAGGAAAGGAGTTGAAAATGTGACCCTTGCATAGTCATTTGTAGCTGATCTCCTGGTGCTTGAGTCTGGCCCCTCCGGGCCAGCCAGTGAGTGGCAGGCTAAGGCTGGCCAGTGAGTACAGTGTATACACACCTCCAGGGAATGCTCAGTCTGGTGAGTGAAATGACCATAATCCAATAATTCAGGTTCATTTACCTTCCATTGTTAAGCATGTGTGTGTTGTTAGCACTGGAAACTGCTATTTATAATCCTTAAATTGAGTTGTCTTGATTCTTCTTCTGTGTAATTAATCCCACAAGTCTTGTTTGAAGAAAAGAGATGATATTTAAAATGATTACTGAGACTGTGGTACCCAGTGCTCTTGGTGGACCACTCTCCACCCTGGTATTTGGACCATATCTAAATCTTGGTGGTTGTGCAGCAGATGGGTTGAAGGGTGACCATTTCTTAAAAACTTTTCCCTATATTAGAATATTTTTTCATATTTTATTCCTGTTCCTTTTTTTACCTTAACACTCTGGGATAATGAATTTTGAGAAATATGTAAAATGATCTCATTTGTCTCACGCTCCTTTTTTCTGAATTTGCATATTGGCAGAGGTGTTCTAGTGAAAGATGTCCCTGCCCATGGCAGTGGGGTTGGAATGAGGTGGTGTTTATGGGTTCTTCCAATCCACGCCATTCTGTGGCTCTGTGATTCTAGGTAGAAAATACGATTAGCTTCACTGTTCCGTTTTTTTTCCCTTAATCGGACATTTTAATAGGCTGCATTGCTTGTGTATCTTTAC
The DNA here is from genome assembly GCA_013397845.1 of Melanocharis versteri. NCBI lineage: Eukaryota > Metazoa > Chordata > Aves > Passeriformes > Melanocharitidae > Melanocharis > Melanocharis versteri. The sequence goes on along the minus strand of VZTG01001876.1, from coordinate 1,120,483 downwards.
ATTTATCACTTGTGAGCCATGGCATGGAGAGAGATCCTCTCTCTTCCCGCCTCCCCCCCTCCCCCCTTTTTTTTTGGTTTGTTTTGTTTTGTGTGGGGTTTTTTTTTGTTTGGTTGTTTTTTCTTTTTGTTTTGTTTTGTTTTGTTTGGTTGTGATACTCTACCACTTAAGCAACAGGGTTCCTATGCCTATGATTCCTTTCTATTTCTGTGTGACAGCCAGTTTGAAGGCTCTGAGGTGAATGGGGAAATGTCTCATGAAGAGCAGACTAAAGAAATTTTATGTGCCTGATTTAACTCTGTGCAGGGACTGGCAGGAATGTGCCCTTCTTCATGCACGTACAAACAGGCATCAACCTCAATCCCAGTTGTGGGAATGCTCAGTACACCCTAATGTTACTGGGATAGAAACAGATACAGTAACCACAACAGAAAGGAATTGCTTTCTGGCTTTAATTTTGAGGAGTTTACTCCAAGTCTTGACCCGGTGATTTGGACATATGCACTTCGTAAAGTCAAGCTGTGTGCTGTACATATTGCTGGCACCTTCAGGCATTTCGTATGCATGCAGTGCAGTGTTACAGGCCCTGGCCTATTTTTCAGAGCCAATTTCTATATACTCAGCTGGCAATGAACAAAAAAATGTGCTTTGGCAGACTGGATTTTGGCATAGGCATTCTGAAGCCCCAGAATTTCAACTCTTGGAGTTGTAACAAAAAGTGTTTAATTAAAATGGCAGCTTAGACCAATAAATGTTTAAACTAATTTTAAAAGGAAAACTTAACTGCCATGTAGAAGAGGTGTAGACCTTACATGTCTGTTCCTTACTGAAGGAGTGCAGTTGTTTTCACAGCAGTCTTTGCTTGGAAGCAGTGGTCTGGAGCTGGAGATCAAAGGGGCAGAAAAGCTGCGTGGTGGATGGGTCAGAGACACCGTGCTTCAGCTACTGCACATCTCACAAGTTATTTCAGAATCAGTTTTAAATAAGAGGGTTTTTGTGTGTGGGCAGGAAATAGAAGAGTGCAGAGAAAGTTAGCGGGAGAGTTAGAGGCCAGTTAGATTTAAAGGCAAAGTTTGGGTTTATCCTGTGTCTTCCACAGTACTTGAATATTACCTTAGTAAGGGGGTGAATTCAGAATAAAAAAAGTTACACCAGATTCCTGAACACTATAAAAAATCTGTGGGCAATTATTTTTTAAGTACATCCATTAGTCCCTTTTTTCCCTAATTAAATGTATTGGCTAGATTTCAAGTTTGACGATTACAACTAAGATCTTGTGAAGATCTGCAAGGAGGAAACCATTAGGACTCAAGAACAAGACCAATCTGTTGATACATAGCATTTGTTTTTGAATGTTACTTACTGGTAACTTCTCATTTAATGGAATATTTACATGTACTTAAAATTATCATTTAGAGGGCACTCTGGATATGTTTATATTTACTTTATTGGCTGTAGAGTTTCCTCAGTGAGGTTCAGTTGATCTGGCATTCTCTAACTCTGGCATAGAGCTCTGTGTAGTGTTGCTTTGATTTGCAAGATAACTGTGGTATTCCATTCTGGAGGCAATCACATTTCAGCTGGGGGAACCTTAGCTCAGGATCTGGAGGCTTTGTAAGATCTTCATAAAAGTTTGAGATACTTGGGCAAGCTAGTAAGCACAGCATTGGGATTTGTATTAATAAGATGATTTCACTTACATTAAGAAATTACTGCCTCATTATTGCCTTTAATAATATATTAGTTGAGTTTGCGAGACTTAGTTTTACAAAAAACTCACAAGAGATGAGTCCAACCCCTTAGACTCTCAACTATGAAGTCACTGGCTTGAATCCCCACTTTAAACCCCGAACTATAGCTTGGCTCCAAAGCAACTCCAAAACAAAGATCTTGTTTTGCGATTTAAATCTGTAAATCCCCATGTGAGCACTCTGATTTCATATCTGAGAGGCTTATTTTGGATTGCTCTGAACAGATTGGGAGCTTTCCTGCTAAGCTGCACAAGACATTTTCAAATTAGTTAACCGTGCCCATACGGAAGATTTAGGTGCCATAACTTTTGATTTGAGTTTGTTGTTTTTGGAGTAGGGGAGTTTCAGCTTTTCTGGGTAGATAGAGGTCTGATGAGTATGTACCCATCTTTGAGCAAGACAGTGAAGCCTTTGCAGAGCAAGTAAAACATTAAGAGTGACAGAATATTCCCTTGCTATTCAAATGGACAGGCACTGGAAACATACCTAGGAATCTGTTTAAGAGGTCAGAGGAGACTGCATAAAATGTACAAATGTGTTATTTTTGTGCACAGTCTCTATTCTAACTGATGTTTAAAGGTGAATGAGAGCAGCAAAAGCTTTTCAGTTTTGGCAGTTTCAAGAGTTTTCTTAAGAATTATTGGCCAATATGGATAGCTTTGCATTCCTTTGTGCTTTCCCCTGGCCACCCCCTGCTTCCACCTCTGCAGTGGGAAGACTATACCAAAATCAGGATTTCAGTTCATCTGATTTGTCTGTAAAATGTGCAAATCAGCTGCTAATTTTGAGTGTTATATTGACTCAATGATAAGAAGTAATTATGCTAAAGGGCTAGATCAGGGTAAGCCAAATAAAAATGTTATTACTGGAAGAGGTTTTGGGAAGACTGTTGCATCAGCAAAGGAAGTGTAACCTGATAATGGCAGTCTATGTTTTAAACCATTAAATGTAAAACAGTTACAAGGTCAAGGCAAAGTATTGAAATCCACATTTAAGATATATCCAATATCATAAAAGACTGATTAGAATATAGGACAAGCCAAAGACTGACTGATTTATTATTGTCTTTGGCTTTTTGTTTGTTTGTTTGGAGGTTTTTGTTTGTTTGGGTTGGTTTGGTTTTTTTTTTTTGTTTGTTTTACTTACCAGATCCTGACATTAATGCAATAATAATCTTCTCAAAACAAGTATTTCCTGGTGGAAACCTTAAATTAATAAAATGAGCCAGACAATAAATAGCTGGAAGCATCAGTGAGACTTTAAAATGCTGTTTTATCATTTCTAAAACTGTATCCCCTTCCCCCACTATTTTCTGTTTAGTTTTGTTGGTGTTTTTTGGGGGGCTGGGTTTTTTTTTGGAGTGGGTGGGGTTTTTTTGTTGGATTTTTTTTTTGTGGAAAGGGGTGCTGTTGTGTTCTGCTTGACTGCTGAAATAAAGTTTAATTAGATTGTTAGAAAATTTAGAATTACTGCTATTGAACAATGGACAGGTAATTCTCATTTCTGTGTTGCAGTGGTATAAGTCATGGTCACTTACTACTATCTAAAATACTTGGATTTTTTTTCAGAAATTTCTTAGCACTGTTAATATCTTTATGAATGTTTCCATCAATTTCTTCACTCTTGTGTTTCCTAAACATCTCTGCAGTTATCTGACATCCGACCTCAGCAGCAAGTAAGCTCTTTGGGCAGATTATGGATAGGAGGTTAATGATAATCTCTCCTTATACACTCCTATAAAAGCTAGGGGTGAAGGTTCTTCCGTTTCCTTTTATTGAGGGCATTAGAAGGTCTCATGGAATAAGATCTTGTATCTGGAAAATACTTGGCTTGACTGTTCTTAAGCAAGCTCTCTCTGCATGATATGTAACCAAGAGAATGTATTCCTAAAGAAATATATTCGTGAAGAAAAATCTCCGTTTTGTAAAGATGGGATCAGTTTTGGCTAGACGCTTTCCTGTAGCAGATCAGCCAAATTGTAGTTGGCCTCCACTGATACTCAAAACCAGCCATGATCTGGACCTGAAACCAAGTAGAGTGCAACATGTTTTGGAATTACTGGCCTTCTCTGGGGACTATGAAATCAGTCATTAACTTTACCGAATGTGCAACTTTTTCTTACAATTGAATGCCCCTAATGATTAGTCTAAATCTTGAGCCAAAACCGTCAGCATCAGTGGGCACCAGGGAAGCCACTTCTTATCACATACACCCATATGCTTGACTATTGCAGGAAAATCATGATTGGAAAGAATAGTTCCTAAAGCAGGGTCCATTTTGTTACTACAACTACTGGTGCTCATCAGCATCATAAGCATTTTGTAAGCCGTAAGGGGTAATTTATGGTGTTATGTGCTTAAATCAATAATGTTTATTATGCACAAAAACTGGTTTGAGGTTTTGCTGCCTCCTTTGCTTCTCCTGACAGACTGAGTTTCTGTACAGGAGAAATACTATGTAGGCAGTACAAATATGCTTTATCCGCTATTAAGATGATCTATTGTGTCCTAAACTTGAAGTTTTCTTCTGCAATCCTTTAGTTTCGTTTCAGCACAAAAATATGACTGTTTAGAGAAAACCATTTTTAACCTCAGCCTCTTTATTCGGTGGTTTAACCTTTCCCAAATCTGCAAAACACAAATGACCTATGTGTAGCTGGAGACAAGGTTCTGATTATGAAATAAGAACTTGGGCGAGGTTTGGCAGCCAGATCCAGGACGTGCACTCTTTAGTGACCTTTGGGGATATTTTTTTCTCTTGGGCATATGGGAAGGAATAAGTTACTGGAATGCGACTTAAAAATCAGGCATTTTAATACAATATTAAAAAAAACATTTTACATACAATTGTGTAAAAACTTGACTTAATATTACTGTTGTGAGGATGTTCAGATAGCTGGATGAGTACTTCCTTGTGCTGCTGTATATCTAGACAAAGAAATTACTAGCAGAAATAAATAAGATAATTCTGGAAACTAGATACCATTGTGAAAGATGCAGGAAAATCCAGAGATCAGCCAGGTACAGGATTTACCATGGGAAAACACTCATTTGTGATTCAATACCTACAAATTCACATTTCATCTAAAACCCTCCTGTGCACTCCAGACTGCTTGAAAAGTGCTTCAGTGATTATTTGTAAGCTAAACATTAGACTACTTTAGCGAAATGATCTAAAAGTCTCTCACAGCCTTACAAAATAACAAAGTTTAAAATTTTGCTGACTTCCTCCTCTACCCAGCAAAACACATTGCTTTTTATTAAGACGTATCTTCAAAGAAGAGTATTAGATTTGGAAACTGCAAAATGGATTCAGGCTGTGTGTTTGTCTGCTGGCTTTTAGATACTTAACTCTCACTTAAATGGTATAACTGGATGTATGAGGGATAATTATAATTGAGATTCAGCAATAAAACTCATTATGATGCTAGATAAAATCTTTTGTGGATGCTCTACTGGAGGCAATACTTCATGTAGGAATTAGGAAAATATATGGGGATTTTCCCTGTGATATTTGTTTGTTAAGGATGCATGCAACATATGGATTTTTCATGCTGAATTCTTGTGACTGCTGTGATGGTTTGGAATGGGTACCACCACTTTTTACTCTCTAAAATAGATGGTAGTTTTTGGAAAGCATTTCTCCACATGCACACACATCCTACCCTTTAATTGTTGTGAGCAGATACTTTATTTGACCTCCCAAATCTGGGGTGAAGTTGCACTCGGGAAATGGTAGCCTGCGAGGCTGATATGCGTATGGCCCTGAATATCATGAGGTTCATGAGTTGGTGCCCAATGCGTGTTTTGAGATTGTTTCTCATATACTCCTTCTCTGAATGCTTCACCTCTCTTGAATCAACTGTGCTAGCTTAGACTCATTCTTAGCCCTTTGTCCTTGTGAAAAAAGCAAATTTTGTGCTTCCTCCCATATTTAAAGAGGAGAAATCTGTGTGGCCTTAATTTAAAACTGCAGTGGCAAAACTTCATCTGAGTACAGATGCATGGAGTACTTCATTGTAGGCTTGTAGTCTACTTTTAGCATGAAAATTTGAAGCAGAATTGAAAAAAAAAAAAAAACAACAAAAAAGAAAGGTCTTGAGAAAATCTAAAATGATGCAAGCCCATCCTTTTCTTTATCTGTCACACTCTTAAGTTATTTTTCTGGCACAATAATATTTTTTGTGTTCTGTACACATACAACACGTACCAATGGCATACATTTGCAAAAAAAGAAATTTAGAGGAAAGGTTTGAGATGCAGCGTCATTTAAAAACAAACACAAATTTTCAGTACAGAGCTGTGCAATAAAATTACGTTGTGCGTGTGAGTTCAGTAACAGCTGAATTTTTAGAATAGCTTGGTCTTACTTTAAAATACAGATTGGGTTCCCTAAAATATTATTAAGCTCATTTTAAAACATCAATCCATTTTAACTATGGCAATTTTCAGATGACTCACATTTAAAACAATTTTGCTTATACATGGGAGATAGTCTCTCTCTAGTTAAAGTGTTGCCAGGATTCATTATAAACTCTACTTTAAGCCAAATAAAATTGAGAAAAAAATTGGCCCGGCTTAAAAATTGCCGTGTTTGCTCAAGTTTACAGGAAGTGTGTGAACCATGAATGTTTTTTGGATGATACCTATCTTCTCAAAGTTAATATACGCAAAACACCCAAGCTAAAAAAACTCCACCTACAACCTGCCACCAAAGTAAGTACTTAAATAACCCTAATGTTCTTATTTTTAAATTTCACCTTGAAGTTGACACTGTCTGTTATTTCATGTTGGAAAGTGCTCAGGTAGACTCAGTAATACCAGCTATGTTCCTGATGTCTTCAGTTCAAGCTTTGCAGTGCTTGAGGTCAGTTATTTACTGTCTGCCACAGAACCATGCCAGTACATTTCTTGACTGGTGCTCAGCCTTATAAATGCCACGTTGCTGAGAGAGCTGCCGTCAGCAGGCCCCTTGTCAGGTACTGGAGAACACAACCAAGCAGTAAAGCAGAGTATTATACCAGATCTACTTCTTTCCCTGCTCCCTGAGACATTATTTTGTGATGGCACATAGTTTTAGCTTAGTAAGTCATCTACCTCCCCTTTCACCTCCCATAAAACCAAGCAAGTGAATTCTTTTCTGCTTTGATAACCTAGTGCTGCATTGTAATTCAAGAAGGGCCTAAGAAGGTGGGATGGCAACATGGCTATACGTGTTGGCAATAAAGGAATTAATTTTTAATTTTTTAAAATTTTTGTTAATGGAGAGGAAAGTCCATCAAGAGTACATGCATGCAGATGAAGTTGAAGCCATCATTCCTGTTACAGTGGCATTAATAAATTATAACCATATTGCCAGCAACCTCTTTGTGTGTATCTTTGTCCATCCTTCGCCAGTTTAGATTAAAAACTCTTTTAGGCCAGGTTTGCCTTGCCAAGGACCTCGCTACTGAGGTCTGTATCTTTTCTTGAAATCTATATACCTTACCCGAGATACTACTACCAACAAAACAAACACCCCTCTTCTCCACAACCCATAAACATGTTGAACAAGGCAGTGAGGAACATGGTCACAAAGCAAGAATTCTTTTTCAGAAATGGAGAGAAAATGGGAATACTTAACTCTGTGGAGACTCTGGTTCTCAGGGTATGAGTCACACTTCTACCAGGTTATAGCCAACTCAAACAAATGATGTCCAACAGATGACAAAAATGAAAATGAGTTTCTCATCCAGAGACCAAACCCATGATTATTATTCATAAATTAACCAGGCCTGACCAATTAATTAAGTGCTTTAAGATAGTTGTGTGCTTTAGTAGTACAGGAAATAACAGTAGTGTCTGAAAAAGTATTTCATTAATTTTAAGCAGAGGAAAATCCTCACAGCAAATCCTGTGAGGTGGTTGGTGCTTTAAGAAATACATAAAAGTGATTATGGAGGGTAGACACCAAACTGACTCCAGTCAGTTCTAGCCTGAATCTGACAGATGATAAGGCATCCTATAACCTGGACAGTTACTTCAGCCCTTTTACAAACATGACAGTTTTCTTGACAGTTTTCCGACCTACCTCCCACCCCGTAACTTTTTTCCACTCTAGGGAAAAATGCAAAAGTACAGCAAAATCAAACCAGCACGGCAGGTGATCAGGCTTTTCTGAGGACAGTTCAGTGCCCTGTCTCTGTATTCGTTATGAGACCGATAACTCCTAGGTTTGAATGCTGACTGTGCAGTGACACCCATCCTAGGATACAAACGTAAAACCAAAGCCCATCTGGATTTCACTGTGGTATATTCTGCCACAGCATTTGTTTTTGGGGTTTCTTTTTCATGTACTCCTAGGGGTAGAACAGCATTGTGGGTTTAACCTAAAACCCACACTGCTGCTCGCTCATGCATTACCCCCCCCCAGCAGGGAGGAGAACTGGGAAAAAAAGGTAAGCCTTGTGGATTGAGATAAGAACAGTTTAATATCTGAAACAAAGTGAAGTTTAATAATAATTATGATCATGTTACTAATAGCAATAAGAAGAAGAAAAAGAAGAAGAAGAGGAAAAGAATAAAACCCAAGAGAAACAAGTGATGCATAAAACAATTGGTCGCCACCTGCTGATTGATTCCCAGCTTGCCCCCAAGCAGCAATCTGTGTCTTCTGGCCAACTCCCTCCACTTTATAAACTGAGCATGACATTCTGTGGTATGGAATATCCTTTGGGCCAGTTTGGGTCAGCTGTCCTGGCTGTGCTTCCCCTCCCAAACTTCTTGTGCACCTGCTGACTGGCACACTAAATCTGAAACACAGCTACTTAGAAGAAAATTGACTATCCCAGCCAAACCCAGGTGAAACAGCATGGTGTGTTTTGAGCTGTACTGTTATTCACAGTGGAGTGCCTTGAAACCTCAGCTGAAACTGATGCTACTTCCTTAGGCAGGAAGCCTACTCACACAAAGGCATATTCAAAGTCCAAGCTGCTTCCTTACAAATAGGAGGGACAGAGTGTGGGGTAGGAAGCAGAAGGTTAAACACCATGTCAGAGGTCAGTGACCTGCTCAGATGTGTGTGCTGTACCAAGGTGACTCTCAGCAAGTCTAAGTTAGGGAAATGATTAAAACTGTTTTGGTTCACAAGGGAATCAAGGAATAAGAAAGAACCTGGTAGTTATTGTACTGTGATGAGCATTACAGGAAATATGAAAGGGAAGCTTGTAAACACACACAGGCAGCCAAAAATATAGGCACGTCCATTGAAAAAGAAAGAGGGTTGCTAACTATCTGGGAACAATAATACTTCAAAAATGTGCACCCAATTTAGTTTTGTCCTTACATTCAGCTACTCAGAAAGGACAGATTTTCAGAGGTGCCATGCCTGAGCTCTTGGAAACAAGAGATTAATTGGGAGCAACTCCCTGCTCTCACCTGCAGCAAACACTTGAGTTATTCTTTCTCCTCTCCTGCTGCCCTGTTGAGGGTCTCGATTGTCCCTCTGCACTCCCCTGTTCCAGGGTGCTCTCCTGTCTGTTCTGGTCATGATGTGGATCAGAGGTGCGGAGTTCTGCTTCCTGCACTGCTCTCCTGCTGCTTGTGTTTGCAGGACTTTGTACATTTTATTTAATAGCATAAGTAGTTATTGCCTGACAGGAAAATAGGATAATCATAGATTTCGTGGTTTTTTAAATTAGTAGAATTGGTGATAGAAGATAGATCAGTTGCAGTCCTGGCCACCTTAATTATTTTGCCAAGACTGGACCTGTGCAATTCAAAACTCGACCCTGGTTCCCAAGCTGTTCATGGTGGGAGCAGGAGGTTTGCTATTCTAAGCAGTGACAATATGAACCTCATTTAGGACTCAGAGCACGGCTTTTAGGACTCTGAGAGGAAGGAGGCTGTTGAAGTTACAAATCTGGTATATGCTTTTAGAAGTATTTTACTAGTTAATTTCTCACTTATCTGAATGTCCTGGAGTTTAAAGACAATCTGACTGAAATGCTTCCCTGCAAAAACCCAAACAAACTCTTAAAAATAGGGGGTTTTTAAAGTGAAAGTGTTTCCCATTTTAAAATCCTACTGAAGTCTGAGAAAAGGAGCGTACAGAATGGTAATGAGACAGACATAAAATAGGGCATTCCATCTCCATTACAGAATTCATCCATCTTTCCTGAGTCCATCTGGTAGCTAAAGATAAATCAGTTTTGTCAGTGGAAAAGCAACAATATTTTTGAGCCCACGTTGGATGTTTGCAGAAGGCTTCCTTCTGCCAAATGTTGTCTTCATGTTACCAGCAGAGAGTTGTACAGAGCCGTTTCATTTATGCTCTTGGATTGGAGGTGAGAAATGCAGTCTGACTGGCATGTAAAATTGCAGCAGAAAATTGGGTATGTTTGCTAATACTTGTTTATGTAAAACAGAGCATTGATTCTCATCCTCTTTGAACAGTGTAGTGCAGTTGACTTCAGTGGAGCAATGTTGATTCACACCAGCTCAAACGTTCACCCTTCACATTCAGCTTTACAGTTCTTTTCTGGAAGAACTGTGCCTGTTAAATATTAAATTAATTTATTGAGGTGCTTCAATCTAGATTGGCTGGCTGATTTCCTAAGCCAGTGTATTACGTTTCGTTTACAGTATTCAGATTTTATAGAGTGAGTGTGGAGGTCTTCTCTTTCAGAAAGTAATAGATTTCAGTAAAAGAAAGAGCATTTAAGTTGTAGAAAATAAGGTAGTGCCATGTCTCATTCTTTTTCTATGGTTAAGCAAGCAACATTTNTTTAAGTTGTAGAAAATAAGGTAGAAAATAAGTTGTAAGAAAATAATGGTTAAGCAAGCAACATTGGATGATGACTCAGAGTTTCCCTTAATTGTCTGTCATCTCTTCAAAGTAATTTTGGATGGCAGACAACACCTGTTCTGGTTTCTAGGCTCTTTAAGCATATTTCACATTCCAGAATGTTTCCCTTCTGCGTTCAGTAGCCTGTAATTTCCAGGTTAAAAAAGGTCCTTTTAATTTACCATGCCATTTCTTCTGCATGACACAGGTCTGTTTTTACCTTCCTTTTTAAAATTTATTTATTTAAATACTGTGGTTTCATTCAGAACTTGTTTCTAGTACTTAATTCACCTTTCATAAAATGACTTAGAGTCATTAGCTACTGTTGGTTATTCCTTCTCGCTCCTACATTAATTTTGCTGCTGGAATTTGGGGGGAGGAGGAGGTAAGCACACATACATGTGCATGGAAGATTTTCCTCCTTGTCTTGCAATCCTTGAACCTGAAATACACTTCTGCAGTGAATGGCTGCATTCCTCAAATCTTTTCACAGCCTGCTTCTGTACAGACCCTTTTTAAACTGTGAACATCACTGACTTTTAACAGCACTGTGTCAGGTTACTTAATATACCTTCTTAACATGCCTGCTGGTACATTTGCACCAGACAGAATCTTTCCTAAGTCTCTTCTGTGTTTCCATAGACTTTGAGGATTGGGATGCCTTCTGAATGCATAAAGCCCTACAGTTATGGTAATACATCAGTTAGCATATTGTTTGCGATCAGAAAATACACTAAAGATGTTCGCGGTATCCATAATGATCCATTTAAGAGGTACTGAAATTATTAAAGGAAGAATTATGTTTTTTTTTTTTAAACTTCCAATAATGCAGAATTGAAATGCTCTAGAGACTAATAATCTGGGACCTTTTCTGATTTCCAGAGTCTTGTGTATACTTTTTCTAGACGCTTGTGAGGACCTAGACATGTTTTCTTACACGTATTTTTATTTGGAAAAGGAAGAGTGACACATCAGTGACTGTCTCTGAAAGCTGCTGATCATTTTCAAAAGTCAGAATTTGGCTTTGTGACTTGTCAGTCATCATTAAATTTGAGGGTCTTTTGAATCATAGAATGGCTTGAGTTGAAATACACCTTAAAGATCATCTAGTTCCAACCTCTTGGGATGGATGATTATGCTGATCACGTGGAGCTGCCTCTGTTCCCTGACTGGCCTCAATAAGACTTTAGGAAATATTTAGGGGACTAGGAGTGATTGAGAGACAGATTGTAGATAACATTTACTGAATGTTTTTCAAAATATGGAATAATTTCTTTCTTATTCCCTTCCCTTTGTCCAGATGTCAGCTCTAGAAATTTCAAAGCTACTACAGAGCTTATGGATTCAAAGTGTTTGTGCATTAGAGCTATAACCATAAATAAGAGTAGCTGTGAAAGGAACCATGTGACGTGTCAAGGCCTTTCTGCAGGAGTTTGTGGAGAGAAGGTAGAATTCCAAGAGCAATTAGATGCCTAGTACTGCCTAAGCTCCATTTAATATGTCCAAATAAAAACACTGCTCCTCAAAATCTATGACCAGCTGCCAGCTGCTCTCAAGTATCTCAAATTCCCAATATGTGAGCTATCTCCAGCAATGTTCCCAGTTTGGCTTGGCGAGGCTGAGTTGTCAGGTATTGGTGTCACAGGTGTTGAAAGACACGGATTTGTGTTCCTTAGGCTGTGCTCCCCAAGGACAGAAGCTGGTGGGTTCAAAGACAATGACAGGATGAGGTGCCTGGGTTAGTGGTTCCAGCATGGGAAAGTGAGGATAGCTGTGATGCAGGACTGTGGTTCATCCAGCCACTGTAGGATGTCTGTTGGATCTGAGCAGGCCCCTAGGTCTAGGTAGGCTCAGCCAGCAGCCTCTGATGGTGGTGCAGTGAAAAATGGGATCTGAATCCCCTTAAGCAAGCGAAGAAGGTGACACTGAGTGGCCATCAAACACGAACAAAGAGCTGGATGCTCTGCTGTCCCAGAGAAGATGCCTGAGCACTGGCAGTGGGTGGAAGCCTTGCCTGAGAGCCCTTGCACAGTTTGATTTGTCATCTTCTTGTGGGGCACCCTCTATGAGCTTACTTGTCCCCACAGTGATGTGCTCCCTTTTTGCACATGATTTGACACCATTGTCTTACTGCCAGCAGCAGTGGGAAAAAACTAAAAATTGCTTGACAGCACCCTGGTATGTAAATACGATCACTGAAACACTTACAAATAAATATTATGGGGGATTGAAGTGACTAAAAGAGGGTGGTACTGCCAGTGCAATTCTCCCAGGCACCTGCGCTTTCTTAAAGAAATCCACAGAGGATTGCTGGTCGAGGCTCATTGCTGCTGTAACATCTTGCAATACATCTGCAATTATTGTCAGTATTCTCTGGAAAAGTCTCTGTAGAGATCTTTGGGCGTCTAAAAATGTCATCTTCAGAATACTGCAAACAGGAACTTTCTGCCGTGTTCCTAATCTGTTATCCTTTGTCTTTTAGTATTTAGGTTTTTAATCAGTCTAGGAAACAAATATTGGTCGAACTGATACTGTTTTGTACTAGATGTCTTTTCATTTTTCCTAAACAATAGATAATGGTAGCGTGAAAGTTAAGCTGGAATTGTAATAATTATGTAAATCTCAAAAACATGAGTTCAAAACTAAAATTTAAAGGAAGCTCCTTTAGCTTAAAGACAGAGAAAAGTTTGGCCAAATGTTATTCATACCTAATGAAGATTGACTCAGCTGTAATTAAAATAACTAATGTACTTTGATCTAAGCCAAAGTTTGCTGTAATGACTTAAATATGTGGGATCATGTCTTGCTGATATGTTCACAGTAATTTCATTACAAGATGGCTAGGATATGCTACCATGAGGTGGCTACATAGAAATGTGTTCACATATGAGCAGACAAGGCTGTAAATAAAAATGTTTGTTCCTTCTGGGAGTTACTTTAGAGTGCTTTAAAAAAAATAAATAAAATTTACTCCTTTTCTGAAGATTCATTGCACTTGTCTGGAAAGAGTACAGTTCTCCGTAACTAAGGAACAGTTGACATACACAAGGAAACGTGGTATAATAATAAAGGAGAATACTGCTTCTCCCAGTGTCTGAGGAGAGCAGAAACCCAGAGAGCTGTTCAACTACTGTCATGGCAGGCTGTCTCGCTCCCAGTGTTTGTGTTGGGCGGCAGCGGAGGGTCAGGGAGTGAAATATCCGTATTACGCTGCTGGAAACGCAGCTCATGTTGGCAGTGGAGCAGAGCCGAGCTTCCCGGGGAGGGCACGCGTGGCCCTCGTGGGATGCTGAGGCAGAGCAGGCTGGTCTGCTCCATCCTCAGCAGAGCTGGGCAGCAGGCAGAGGCTGTGTCTCCCTGCCGGAGTGCCCGGTGAGGTGTTCCTGCAATGGGGCCAAGGTGGGGGGTGTTGTGTAGGTTTTAATACCCCAGCTTTTGGGTGTGGTTCAGCACGCACCTGAAGTGATGCTAGTGCAATTGTGCGCGCCTGAGCGTGCTCAGACATACATTATAGAGAGAGCTGTCCATTACACAGAGAGATCAAATGTTGCCGTGGTGGTGTTTGAACACAAACATGGTTATTTTAGCACGTGTTTGCGAGGTTGCATCACTTACATGTGGCAAAAAGCCCTGAATGTGCTCCAGGGGTTATCCCCAGCAAACAGCCCTGAAACCTTTGTAGCAGGATTTTCTGTCATCTGTTATACAAACCAATGCTTGTATCAAATCAGCCAGTTTAGTCCTGCTTTAAAGTGTCACTAGCACTTCAGAGGATGCATGCTGATGCTGTGTGTTGTTGGTGTTCTTTCCCAACTTCCTTTCTCTTCCTGCTATTTGGTAACTTTCTACGAAAAATTCCTAGTGAATAGTTTTTAATTCAGAGGAATATGTGCTGTAACAGAATCAGACACTTTTTTTTTCTTTTTTTGTGAGGAAATGTTGATATTTGCCAATGTGGAAATTTTTTACTTTGCCGTGTGGAAAAAAATATAAAGAAAATACCTAAGCTTTGGTAAGTTCAAACTAAATACTTTTATTTTTGATTTCTTGAGCTGTACAGTGGCATTTCATCCTTCTTGCCAAGTGTTGTAAAAGTTCCTTTAGCAACTTGAATTTCAGCCTGAATTTTTTCAACATTGGCAATCAAAAATAGATTCAGACTTCCACTTCTGTAAGCTTTGTGAACATCACTTCGTATTAAATATTTTTAGTATGTTGTAGATTAAGAAAAGGTCTGAATTTGTCTGACTGGAAAATAGCTTATGCTACTGACTGTACTGAATACAGATGTGTTTTATTACAGGAGTATATATCTGTAAGATTGTAGGGCTGGGGTTTTTTTTGTTTACACTGTACACCAGTGTTTTCGTTAGAATGCTGGAGTATAGCATCAAATATACATTTTCCCCTTCATTAATAGTTAAACACTTTTTGAATTCTAATAATCCTGCAAAATTCACATGATTTTTTTTGACTCCTCACTCTATTATACACTAACAGATCATGTTGGAATCTGAATTATTTATTTGTAAACACAGTTATACTTTAGTCTTGCAGACCAGTAGCAAAGTATTATATGTGAGAAAATGGAAAACAGAAAAATATTTAAAAACAAGACTAAATTTTAAAGTGTTTTCATTTTATGTTAAGTATATGAAACAGCCAAATGACATTTACATTTGATTCTGGTTGTGATATAGAGATAATGCTGTATGAAGCCAAATCTTTCCTTTTCCAGTGTCCAAAATATGCCATGCTGGAACTGTAGAAGGAAAATGTGTTTTCTTATAAGTCTAAATCTAGATGACAAAATGGATTTGGTATAGTTTTCCCTCTCAGCATACAAGTAAGACTATTAACTGTACTGTGAGCTGAGAAAAGGTTGTCTGCTTTACCTGTATTTATGTGACCAATATATGTTTTGTACTTCTATATGTACACAACTTTGTATACACATATATACTGCTAAACTGAAGCATGCCCATTCTTGTCTCCATGCAAATTTTGAAAGCAAGCTTTGTTTCTTATTTCATAACAGTATTTTTGAGATTATCCAAAAGTAAAACCAATCTATAGGCGTAAACATGCTTCAGTTTCTTTCATATTAAGAAGTACTCATTCTCTCCTTATCCTAAAAATACTTGTATTAAGAACTTCTAGGAAATTTTTTTTTGTTGAGTCTTTCCAGTGTATTCATAACAAGAATAGTGACAATGAGATAATGCTAATTGCAGATTAGACTTTACACTACTTCAGTGATGTCGGTGACTGAGAGGACATTCGAAGGTCACATAGCCAAACCAAGGTTTTCTTCTCGCCTTCCCCACTCGAATCTCTATGTATGACAGATAAAAAATAATTCTTTGATTGCTTTTCTTTTTTGGAATTCCAGAGATAGCTCAGATTGGACCTAAACTCAGGCTATCAGGGACTTTTGAAGACTGAAATCTCTAGCGCCCTTCAACATTCAACTAAAGGTACAAAGTGCAGGATCTTTTTGCTCACACTCCATGGCAAAGAACTGAAACTACTTTTATAAGTTGTAAAGAAAAAAGGAATATCTTCACCCTTTCTATCCTCCACAGTCTCCACATTTTATACCTCTTAATGATCCCTTTGTTCATTTTGGAGTTTTGTTTGTTTTTTTGTTTTTGTTGTTTTGTCTGCAAAGACAACATTGGTGACCATTTTAAAATCATGAAACCATTTTAAAACCATGAAAACAGCAAGCTATTCTGCTGCACTTCCTTGCTTTGCAGAATGCTAAAACTATACCCTGTGAAACATGGTAGTACATACATCCCAATCAATCATCTTACATACCCTTTCCATATTGTTACTCTCTCTAGATATGGACTTTCTAGTTCCACACCTAGATTTCCTACCGCAGGGAAAAGTATTTAAAAGTGCTCCGGTAGCAGCCCTTTCTGAAAAGCAGCTACAAGAAGAGGTGTAAATGGTGCAGCCTTCTATTCCAGTCTCTAGTGCTCCTTGCAAGAGTTGTCTGAGGTTGTTGTCCCTCCTTTTGTCCAGGGGATGATTCCAAATCCTTCTACCAGAAAGGCAGATGTGTGAGAAATCCCAGCTGAATTGCAGCGATGTCTCATATACCACTGCAGAGGCCTCTTGGATCCTGAAACACTGCTTGGACAACAACTGAGCTACATGTGTGCAAAGCACAGATGCCAAATTCAGCTTCAGCATTGAAACAGTTTTACTACATTTGGCTGCTGGGATCCCATAGTTTTTGCTGTACGTGAAAGAATGAGACTACTGATCCTTTTATGTCTACCCCAGTGGACAAAATGCCAGATATATAAGATCTAGTTAGACACAAGCATTACTTAGCCGAGGTCTTGCAGTGAATGCTTGATAATTGGTTAGCCTTTGAGAAAGCCTTGATAAAATCCCAGAGGACTGTAGAGAAGAACTCAAGTATTTATCTTAAAAGACTGCACGTACTTTCCTTCGGGTAGTTTTTAATGTGTGGATTAAATAAGTTAGTAAGTTCATCTATGACAAACTTGATTCATTGTTAGGCAGTTGTCTGTTACTGTAAGTTCCAGGTACTAGAATAGATAAATTGTGCTTTGAGATAATTTATTTATTCAGAAGCAAGCAGATAAAACTTACAATCTTTGAGAGTATCTTGTGTGACAAGAGAATTTCGAAGGGTATTTCCTGTAGTGGAGGTAGTTGGAATTTCCAGATAAATATCACATTTAAAAGGGCATGCATCTGGTAACCTTTACATGTTCAGTTGCATCTCTGAGGAAAAAGAAAAAAGATGATCCCTTTAGTCAGTGAATGCACTGATTTCCTTTTACCCCACTGGTATTCTTGTGGGACAAGTATATATAAAAGTAAATTTTAAAAGAAAAATAATCACACATAGAAAAAACACTGGTCACTGAGCAGACACTGGCCCTTAGGAATGCAGTCGAGGGCTTGTGATATGTGGATCTGTGGAAACATTACTTCAGAGCCTCAGCAGATGTTGAGAAAATAGATGTGAACATAAAGGAATAAAATGGAGAGTGAATGGATCTTTGTACTGCTGTATAAAGCTGTAAGGTGTCTGTATTTTGTAGTGGTAGTGGTGCCCTATCCCAAAGGGGTTTTAGCAGAACTGGAAAAGAGTTCAGAGACGGTTGACAGGGATGACTAAAGTACATGCAGCAGTGTCTGAGGAACAGCTAAGTATGATGGGGCTCTAGCTGCGAAAAAATGCAAGTGGAAGACTGTATGATTGAGAGATACAAATTGATGAGTGATGGGGAAAGGATGGACAGTGACCAGTTTCTCTTTTTCTCATAATATGAGAACTGGGAAGCAAAAGGATGTTCTTCATACAGTGAGCCATTGACTTGTGTCAATGCATGTATTGCGTGTGCTGGAAATTCACATGGTTGAGAAAGGCTCTGGGGAAGTTCACAAGAGAGAAGTTTACTGATTAGATCTGGTTCTAGCAATCTGAAAAAGATTAGAGGCTTGGAGGGAGTATTAATCTTCTTGTATGCTTCCCCTGGACGACTGTTTACACTGCTGCTGATTACTGGTGATAATGGAGTTTTGGTTTGTACAGGTGTAAATACAGATGTTCTTAGCTTCTTTTGTGTTCACAGTTTCTAGTGTTTTCACAGTGGGCTGTAGGATGATGGATATTTCAGATTACAAGTTAGTTCCACACCTGGTTTGGTTTCTTGCCATTTTGATATGTCACTCTTCTTAGTTTCCTTTTCATGAGTTTTAGTTTTCTCAGAAACTGAATTTTTTCTACCTGCTTAAAAATAATCCTGAAAATTTTAAGGGAAATGTTCTCTTTTTCATTCTAGGGTTTGTTAAATCCATATAATTAAAACAGTCAGTAAATTACTTCATCCAAGATTTGTGTATTAATGTGAAACTCTATCTTTCCTTGCCTCCCTTTGTGGTATCAACCATTCATTTTGTTCACAGAAGCAATTTAAGATTTCACAGTGTCATTGCCTGGTATGGATTCTATCTTTTATCCTGTAAGTGTCTGGACAGCTGCCCCCAAATGCCTGGCTCATGGTACCAACCATCCTAAGAGGGAAGAGCATCACTGTTCATTCATTACCCAGCTATACATTTATCTGAAAGACAGCTTGCAAGCATAGGCTCGACTTACTGTAATGTTGGCCACTTCTTTCCATTATGAGAAACAGAGTAGTAGGGTGAAAATGGACTGCTTGATTCTCTCTGCAGTCATTGTCCAAAACCTACAACCGTTCTTTTCATATGGAAATGTGATAGTTCATTTATGGTCCTGAGTGTAGCCTTGTAAGGAAACCTCATAGGTAACATTTTTGAGTTGAAAGTAGTGGGTTATTTCTGAAAAATTCCTTTGTCTGATCTACCTAGAACCCATTAGACAATACTACATCTATGTTTTTACATACAGAAACATTAAGAGAGGAGAACTGTTGTGTATGCACACATGGAATTGATATAATAGTGATAATACAGATCTAGTTGTTCTTTGCCTGGTTTGCAGCATGTTCCAGTGATTGGCTTTTGCATACCATTTGAAAGAAAACACTGGTGGTGTCTCTAGGAGTTCAGTATTTCACTGAGTGTCACTCTTCCTTAGTGTAAGACTTTTGTGAAATACTGAGCAATGCTGTGATTTCTTCTCATGATGAAATCTAGTATTTCTGTAACTACAGTTGAGTTCCTCATTGTCCAGATTACACGTATGTTTATAGACCACTCTCATGGTTTAACCCTGGCAGGCAGCTAAGCCCCACCCAGCCACTCACTCACTTCCCCACAGTGGCATGGGGGAGAAAGAAGAGTAAAAGCGAGAAAACTTGTGGGTTAAGATATAGTTTCAAGGTAAAGCAAAAGCAATGTGCACAAGCAAAGCAAAACAAGAAATTCCTTCACATGGGCAGGCAGGTGTTCAGTCACCTTCAGGAAAATGGTTCCATCACATGTAACTGTGACTTGGGCAGAAATACCTCAACTCCAACCCCTTCATCCCTCTTCTCCCAGCTCTATGTGTTGAGCATGACACCGTACAGTGTGGAATGCCCCTTTGGTCAGTTCAGGTCAGCTGTCCTGGCTGTGTCCCCTCGCAACTCCTTGTACACCTTCAGCTTCCTCACTGGTGGGGCATGGTGAGAAGCAGAAAAGGCCTTGACTCCATGTAAGTGCTGCTCAGCAATGACAGAAACATCTCTGTATTATCAACACTCTTTCCTACACGAATTCAAAACATGGCCCATACCAGCTTCTATGAAGAGAATTAACTATCCTAGCCAAAAGCAGTACATCTATATCCATTTGATTACACACATGAGTACCGAGCAGAATGAAGCAATTAAGACTAATTCTGTCATTATTATGAAAAAAACCCCAAGTATTGTTGTTCTGAACCTGTTGCACCTGGACAGAAAGCTAAATCAAAAGTTACCATCAGCCAAAGCTGATATGTTCCAAGATGATGATTCCTCTGTTCCCATGACAGAATATTTCCTGTAAAGCTTTTGAAGGAAGGTTGTTCCTCTGAAACACTTGCCAGAAGTTTATTGAAAACTAAGTTTCCTGCATCATATAAAATATCCTTCTAAACATTTTCTCTGGTTTCCATAAAAATTTCCAGGGTCTGATAGGCCTTACCATTTTCTATGGTAACTACCTGGATACTCCTGTGTATATAGTCCTTACCTGATTGTCTAATTATCAGCTGTGCTTTAGTTTTTACCAATTTGTCAAGCATGTGAGTCAGATTTATTGGTCTGTGGTTCTCTTACTTCCTGCAACCTATTTCTCTGCAGAATTTTACAGAATATACAACATACTTAGATTTTTAGGAAGTTTGTATTTTAATTTTCTTAGAAAAACACCCAGTTTTGGTGAAAGGAAAAAAATTATATGGAAAGGAAAAAAATGTTTATGGAAAGCTATCAGGTCCTCTTCCATTTGCCCACTGGAACAGGTGTTTTGAAAGTAATTTTATTTTTTTCAGAGAGAACAAAGTGTCATGGCCCAGGTGGCATACGGACATCGCAGAATGTTCTCAAACACTGGGAAACTTTTAGAACCAAATTTCTTACACAAGTAATTTGCTTTTCCATCCTTCTGCTTCCATGAAGCATCTGTAATAAAGGGAGGGAATGAAGCTATGCCCTTGCATAGGTTACTTCAGCTTTATGTTGACAAGAGGGACTTAACATTTTCGAAATGTTTTGAAAGTAATTTTATGCCAAGTTGAAGCTGAAATGCCAATGCATTTCAACTCAGGGGCTCTTCAACTGGATCATGAGCTGCGTTATGTTGTGCTAGAGATACTGATGTCAACTCCAGAAAGATGTTAAACTCTTTGCAAAACTTCTTTCTGGGCTGAAGCAGCCTTTAGAGCTTCTGGGAAAAGTTCTGCCAAAGGTAGAAATTCGTACCACAGCTTCCACTCCCTTGTGAAAACATCATGGCGTAGGCTTTGGTTTGCCATAGTTGTATCAGTCCTATTTACATAGTTTTCTAGCCTTCCTCTCTCACTCTGCCCCGCATCACATTTGTTTAGTGCTTATGAAATGTGGGTAGGTATTCAAGGGAGAAAATTATTCTCCTCCTAGTAAGTACAGATTTTTTGTAGATGTGGTTCACCTCTGAGCACCTGCACTGCTGCCATCTCCCATTACTTAGTAGTTGTTTGGACTTTTTATTGTTGAAGGAATTTACTATTGGATAGTTACCTGCTCTTTATGACAGTGATAGAGGAATGAAGAAATTAAGTTGCAAGCACTGCTTCTAACAGACAATAATGACTGAATTAATTTGAATTCAAAATAAATATAATCTGGTAGTGGTGAACATGGAGAGGTTAGTTCCTCAAGGGAAGGAACTGGAACTCTGTATTAAAAGCCTCAAATCCTCTTGTGAAAGAACAGCTCTGACTTAAAATTTCTCAGTTCATATGCAGTAGTATCTAAGATCATGTTTATTTCCTATATTTAGCTTGGTACAGCCACCTGTCAAATTATGAAGCAGACATCAAGTAACTGTTATTTGCTTTGAAAGCTTATGGGTATCATCTGGAAAAAAAAATGAATAGTCAAGTTCTGAGTCTTGTCTGACAAAATATTTTGTTAACAAAATGGGTAAATTGCCTGTGTAAACTTGCAGCTCAGAGATTACGTGTAGCTTGAACGATGGTATTGTCTATTGATGCAGAGGATACAGCTCAGTTCTAGTAGTCTTCTGGGCATGAAAACTTCTAGGAAAAACAGGAAATCCTGCAAGAAGTTGGAGTAAGGAGACATTTATTATGCTATGCACCACTTTTAATGTTTTCATTTCTAAATAATTTTTTTTAATTACACATGGCATTTTTGACTGTGTTTACCCAAGTCTGGTTGGCACTCCTGCAAAGTAAGTGTCCATCTCTAGAATGACTTTTTTTCCTTCTTAGAGGTCTGTAGTATTTTTAAAAGAGAGAGAAGCAGGAAGAGAAATGTAATGAAACAGGTAAGTGTATGAAAGCGTACAACTGAACCTGCATTTTGTGTGCAGATACATAGCCTGAAAAAAAAGTGTCTTATTTTACTTTTAAAAGTACTGTAAAATTTTCAGGTAATTACATATCTTGTGATAAACTGTTGCAAATTCTTGTGGCTCTATCAGATATGCAGTATTACAATTTGAAATGCAAATGAATACATGATAGTACAACGAGTTGCTTGAAATTAAGGAATCATGGCTTTTTTGTAAATTTATTAGAAATTTTTTCTATTGGTCACAGTTTTAGATTGTGACATTCGGCTACACATGGGAATAAGGGATACGTTCAGGAAAGCATGGACAAAACTGTTCAAACATTGCAACTCTTTTGCTGAGAATTCTGAATCTAGAACTTGTAATTCTATTGTCTGGATTTCAGTGTGGCTGCCTGAACACACACATTTGAACATAGCTAAAATAATAGCATGGAGTCTCAAGCTGTTTGTGGATATGCATTTTGAGGTTTGGGCCTGGGTGGGTACAGAATAGACAATGGCATTAGTTAATTGCTCGCTAGTTTTGTCTTGCTGCAGGAAATCCAGTGAGTAAACCAAGCGGGTTTGTATTTTTGCAGTGGTGATGTCTGCCCACTTTAAAGGCTTTGGTAAGCTCACATCCTCTGGGCAGAAGATGATGTTGAAATATAGGATACTCTTTTGGGGGGGAAGGGAAATATTAATGCATTTTCTATTAGGCTAAATATAGATTTACTGCTAAATGTGCAATGGAAGGATGGCAGCACTTTCAGTAGCACTTTTTTAACCATTAAAATAATTCCTGGCAGCTTCAGGATGATTTAAGCATTATCTTTTTTGAGTCTACTTAAGACATTCATGAAAAACTTAGTGAATAGGAGCTGATATGCAGATACTTTACTTGGTGGATCAATGGCTTGACATTGCACAATATAAATGCACAGGGTACAAGGCACACCATTATCAAATTTCATTCTTAGGGTAGTTCTTCCAAACAATTGCCTTCCTCTATCCATTGTTGATAGCTTTATCCCATTGTTTCAGCACTCAAGAGACCAAACCTCTAAGCACAGCCGCACTGTGTGTGTAGATATACAATGGATATTTTACATCTAGGAAACATTGTTTAATAGTAGGTGTAACTGCCACTGGCAGACATTTAGCATCGTTCTTACAGGGCCTGAAACTGGAGGGCACTCTTTCTGCACATCCAAGAGTGCATGAGAAGTTGAAAACAATGAGGTTATGCCTACCTATGAGGGGAAATACAGAAAATTAGCCATTAGAGGCATCTAAAAAGATTTGGCTTCCACTGACTTGCATGCTGTGTGCTTTAAGGTTGGGTCGCATCAAGTATTGATATCCTAAGAGTGAAGCAGTCGGCCTTATTTTATGAACCTTTTATGCAACACTGAGAGCCCTTCAGTCCCTGTGCCTACGCTCAGATGTGCATGTGTTCAAGTGCTTTCTAGGACAGGGCTAAATTGCTTTGTGCCTTGCAAATGTAACCCTGTAGTCATCTGGAAATCTCAGCTGAGTTTAAAACTCGTAATTGAATTCTTTTTTCATCTTCCATGGTCATCAGGAGGTGTCCTGCTGTGTTAAGGTCAATTAGTGTACAATAGTAGCAGTGAATTCAGGAAGGGGAACTGGCCCACATGCTTTGGTATTGCTGACTGCCCGTAGTGAAATAAAAAGTTTTCCTGTCAAATGGAGCATGGATGTATCAGTGCTTGTTTAATTCTTATAAACTTTCCTTGGTGTGTAAGTTTAAATGTATGAATGTGTGTTTGACACTTGTGGCCAAAGTGGCTGATGTTCATGCTGGACTCAGTGATGACATTTTCCTCATGATTGTCTGGAACCAACTGTATTTTTATTGCCTCTGAACCTTTGGCAGAAACCAACTTCAAATCAGAACTCTTTTCTTGCATTTGTGTCAATAAGTCAGTTGAGGTATCTTGAGGCGCTTAAGCCATAGCTGGCCAAGGGTGGGGCTTCTTTTATATGGGAAATTATGATGTTTTGCTTTTTTTTTCCTTGCAGATCATATGACTGCAGAACTTCCAGAATTTTCTAAAGGACATGTATTGTGAATTACATGTTTTCTTAACTTCCCACCCCCAGCTGCCCTAATCTACAGTACAGATGATGTTGACAGATTCCTATTTGGAACCATGGAGCAGGAGATTTAAGTCTCTGGACCCTGGTTCCTGCTAGGCTCTGAGGTGATGCTAAGTCAGGAAGTCAAGATTTTCATTTTCTAGCTGGAACAAATTCTTTGGGACAAAGTCTTTGTGTGCTGCAGAAGTTTGAGCTCTTTAGTTTTATGTTTGTCACTTACTGATGAAGAGGTTTATTAAAAAAAAATCCTGAGTGGCTGTAATAGAGTATCTTCATTAAATGAAGTGTCACTAGTTCAGCAGATAAATGTACATTAACATTTATCACTCACTGTATGCTATCAGAGATTACATGAAAAATGACTTTTGCTTTGGTATTTCATCTACTGTGATCTGAATAAAAAGTGTTGTGTAAAAAAATTCCCAAACATAGCTATTCAGGAAGAATTGAGAGTGTTGGAACAGTTTGGAGTACAATATATGGCTAAAGAGATGTTAGAAATATCACCAAATGAACAAACTTCAGAAGATGCAACGCTAAGGTTGCGTTTTTAAAAAATCCCTGTGCAAAGTAATAAAAACTTCAAATTAGTCACCCAAACACTTAAATCTACTGTTTAGGCAAAGCCATGCAGCATATGTATGATTGCGATGACGGAATTACATTGTTGGAATAGTAAACAGTCTTAAATTAATTTTTAGAATCCATTGTTTTCCTCCTCTGTTCTCCCTTTCCTGATAACATTATGGCATGCAAATGGATACTGACCCTTTGAACTTACCACCTTTGCATGGAGATGCATAGTACTACTTACAAAAAAAATCAAGATAAATTGTTAGTAGTATTATTCACTTCCTTAGAGATTCAACCAATTTTTTGTCATGCCCCATAAATAGATATGAGAAAAAAAAGCAGCGTGAAATGAAAATGCACCTTGCAAGGAACTGCAATATGATATGATGTGATTTCATAGATCATATACTATCATCTCTGTAATAGCCTAAGGCTCATGGCCATCTAAGAGCTAGTCTATGAGATTTTAGAGCAGGTCTCAGTGACAACTGGCCATTCAGTTATTCCATGTCCCATTGGCACATCCTTGTGGTAGAAGCTCTGACAAAGTTCCAGGTGTACAAAAAAATTCTGACATACTCTTGCTGTTTTAGGGAAAAGGAGATCAGAGGACTACCTGTCTACACATCAATATACAAGAATTTTTTATTGTCATTGGAAACAATGTGGGTAGCACGCTCCAACTTTATGTACAGTCATGGTGTCAAGAGGTGCCTGCGTGTGTTGGAGGCAGCAGTCCAATCAGAACACATTCAAATAGCTGTACTGAGGTTACATGCCTGTGGCTTGGGGGAGACATGCCATTACTAATCCAGCTCTTGGCTGGATTACCTTTGAAAAATAAGAAATGGATTCCTCTTCCACGTGTGAAAAGCTTTTGGCCCTCTTGAGTCCTGTTTAATGTTGCATCTGGGCTGAAGAGAAAGAAGGTAATGAAGCCTTCACATCCTGTCTGGCTTCCTGCAGGCTTGATCAGAGGGGAGAGAGCCCCTTGCCAGGAGCTTTCTGGAGGGATAAAGAGGCTGGAGCAACCTCCTCATGTGTTTCTGAGACATGCTGGGGTACATTTCTAGAGCTACATGCCAGGTTTTGGTCCCACTGGGTACCATTAGGAATGACACCTGCAGTGACACGTGAAAGCAAGCCCACTTTTCTCAGTCCTTCAGGCCAGTTCTGAGACAAATGTTCTCTCTCCTTTCTATTCTCCATAGTTTTCAGAAGTTGTTGGTGGAGTGAAATCAGAACCCAGTGCTCAAACTCCAAACCGAGGTGTTTTGCCATGAGATTTTTCTTTTTTCAGTCTTGATGGACATACAGGAGCCTTTACGTCTAGGACAGAAATGAAGGAATTGATATTGTGAATTCTGGTGTCAGCTGGGGCAGTGTTCTCTTGCGTGTCTGTTCTATCCACACAGCTTTCTGAATAATGTATATCTCCTTCTCTGTGGGATGTTCAGCTTCCATTCATGTCCCCAAGGGCTTTCACATTAGGGCAACTGAGCAGTTCAGGTGTGTTTTAGCAAATGAATTGTAACATTGAGAGTGAATTAGAATAAAAAAAAATTAAAGGATGAAAAAGATCTTTCTTCCTCATTGTAAGAAGCTCTGTTTTATTTCAACTGTCTCTTTTCTCACCATTTCAGTTCTATACGCATATGGTTAATTTTCCCCTTGTGTCATTTAGAACGAAGTTTCTAGCAGAAAGAGAAAAATGTAAGTAAAAACATAGTTAAGTGGGTTTACCCAAACCCCACTATAAATTGAAACTCATCCCTTATCCAAATCTGTCACTTCTCCTTCCTTAACATAAATTACATATTCAGTAATTCACTGATTTTAGCACTCCCATTTCTCCCAAGTTGTTGATGTAGCTCCAAAACTTTTGAAATCTGGGTTATAATATTTCTTACTTTTCTCCAAATACTTCTGGCGTCTAGTTTCTGCTGGCACAGACGAATGTGGTGCACGCTAAGATTCTCCTGCTTGGTAGAATCTGATTGTGGTCCTGTCCCACTGATGGCCATGATGGGAGTAGCCCTTGAGGAATGCTGTAACCTGCTCTGAACATACTTAGCTGCCTTCCAGCTGTGTGTTTACCCTGCCATATTTACCAGTATACGGAGAGACTATTTATTATCCTGAGTGTTAATAGTCCTTTAAATTTTTTCCTAGCTTTGTGCAGGAGATCTTTTTTCAACATTTCAGCATTTGAAGAAATAAATTTTTGGCATTTTCTGCAATTCTTAAAAGGAGGACAATTGTAAAAGTTAGCGCTTTTTTAAAGAAATGGTTTGTTCAACTTAAATTCAAATATGTTTGTTTTCAAACTTTTAAGAAGTGATGTCTAAAACTGATATATATTTTGGAGCAATACAGAAATACTGAAAGATAGACCCAACAGTTTGGGAACTGAATGTGCCTTGACTAATTGTATTGCATTTTTTTCTTCTTTGGATGCTGACAGACCATTCTATCAAAAAATTTCAAATCCATTTCCACATGAAAAAATCATTGCTTGATATCTATTAACTCCCAAGCACTGAGAAGAGTTTTTGACTCAGAACTTCATAAATCACCAGGCTGTCTTTGAAATCTATACATTTTGACACACTTTTTAAGTCCACAAAATTTGTATTGTCAAACTGTTTGCCTCCATCTTTGAGATAGGTTATTTTTTAATTATATTTAGTTATATTCTCAAGGTGTGGCACTTGTAATACCATGAGCATGGGGTCAATGGAGAACCGAACCATCAAATATTGAAGCTTGCAAAAGAATTGTAGAATACAGTAGTCCTTGGACTACTTTACATATGATATCACATCGAACAAATTATTTAATAATATGTAGCTTGTCGTATGTTCGTTCTTCTAAAGCTTTTGAAAATATGACCTCTTTCACTGTTTCTGCTTTTATAGTGCTTAGAAGTTGTTGTCCTAAGCCAGGACAACAGGTCAGCTTCTGCAGAAGAAGAACAAAAAGTGGCCCAAGGATTTTAATATCCAGTCTTTTTGATGTAATGCTCTGCTACCCAGGTTGTCTCCTTTCTGTGTGAGCTGTGGTGGCAAGTGAATAGATCATACAAAGCATGTATCTAGTGAATGTATCTTCCTTTTCAGATCGCAGAAAATTCATACATGCCCTCATTCTTACCATTTTAATAATTTTTTAAATTGTTTACTGTATTTAAAAAAAAGAAAAGGGAAGTTTATTACAAACACTTGGTATTCAACATTTGCAGTCAAGATAGTGTTATTATGACAAAAATTTGGAGTCTGATGGAGGGAGGTAGTCCATTACTTTCTAAAATTGTTGAATCATGCTTATCTCATTCTTTGCTTTGTAAACTTATATTCACACCACTGATGACATGCTTGACTTATAAAAAATCTGAAATAAAACCCTGGTTTATTGGCTAGATACAGAATATGAACCATCATCTTCTTTCTAGTAGTTGCTCATAACAGATGCTCGCAGAATAAGTATGAACAAAACAGACTGCAGGTAGAGTGAGCATTTCCCAGGTATACTCTGCTGGTTCTGCCCTCCATAGCCCTGGCTTTATTTACAGCCTTGGATAAGAATTTCAGCAGCGCTGTTTTTTCGTCTGTAAATTAAAAAATGACCCTCAAATGCATGAAGTAGGTGGTATGAAATCTAGATATAAAATGCTTTGGAAGTAGAACTTTTACTGCAGATAGGTGAAGTAGGGTGATATTTAATGTTGATGTTGTCTTTTATCAGCAATTCAATTTTGTCTTGAAGATTCATTTTTCCTGAAATACTGATGGTTTACTTTATTTATTCATACGTTGCAAGTTTGGCTGCCTGTGATTAAGCTGAGTGTTTCCTAAAGGATTTATAAGGCATTTCTCAGTCTTCATCAAACATTTTCTATTGACTTTTGAATAGACATCCAGTAAATCACGGAGGAACTATGACCAAATGTGTCTGGCACAGAGTTCTTCCGTGTATACTGAAAATTATGTTTAAAACTTCTGAAGGGAGGGAAAGAGGGCAGTCGGCACAAAGCAAAGCATTCATTGAAAGTATGTCTGTACTCCTGGGCCAAACTGAGGTTTGTGTCTTCTTATGCCCGCTCCCATATAATTTTCTTTGTAAAGAGTAATAAGATTAACAGGCTTTTATTTTCTCAAAAGTCGAAGTATCGTTCATATTTTGTCTAAGTACCAGGTAATGTGTTGATAAGCATTGTGATGTTATTATTATTGATGTAAAATTGCTCTCTGGAGACTTCAAAAACTTTTTTTTTTAATTAAAAAAGGAAAAATTGGCAGTAGCAGCTGTGGTTTGTGAATAAAGAGTACTCAAATATACTATAATTAGAGTGTGATTTTTGCTATAACATTGACCATAGGGGATAATCATGATTAATGTGGAACTGACTGGTAGAAATATCCTTGGTCACTATATTTTTATGGTTTCATACTGAAAATCTTTAAGCAATGTTCAGAAATTCACCAATTATATCTATTATATGTATAGTGTATATTGTACCAATTATATGTATATTTTGTCTTTTAGGGCATACAGGACGATTATTGAAATCTCTGTGTTTCACCAGTCTGTCATTTCTGCTGCTGCACATCATCTTTCAGATTACAATAAACAGTCTTGAAGCTGCAAAGACTATTGAACCTGGTTTTAACTGTGAGTAAAACATTTTAGTTTTTATTAGCATTTTAAATGTCCAAATGCATCAGTGGTTTGAAAGGTGAAAGGTTGATAAGAAGGCACCTAGCTTTGTGCTCCTGTGGGTTTGCAGTTTGCTCTTGTTTTCCAGCCTTTTACCTTAAAAATTACTGTTAGTAAGGAAGGAAGAGTAGAAGGGTTTAAGAAACAAAACAAATGTATATATAACTATTTTATATATATATATATATATATATATACACACTACTTTTTTCCCACCAGAGATGCATTTTCTTTGAGTTTACGACTGACTATTGTTATATCTTCATATTTTAGGCTTTCTCAAAATCACCTCAGAACCTGAGGGAGCTACTAATTTGTGTCATTAGATCATAATTCAGTGGATTAAGAGTAAAATGAGATAAAGTAACAACCTCTCTCTATCCATGTATTATGCCCCTCTCTGGCATAACTCTCTTTAGTTTTTAGTTTAATTTTACTTTAAATATTGATTCCAAGACTTACATTTCCAAACAATATTTGTCTCTTTCTTGCCTGTGTTGTATGGGAGGAAGGATTTTCAATTTTTCATTTATGCGTAAGCTCTACTTAAAATATATTGCATGACACTTTGTATCTTCCTCTCTCAGGAAATGTTGTTCAATAATTCAGAAAGCAAACATTCTTTATTTTGCAGAAGTTAATTAAAATATCTATCCAGTGATTTAGATATGTGACCTCCAGGTAGAAACTATTTGTACTTGTCTTACCGTGCTTACATTTAACGTTTAAACCTGTCAACTTACCTTTGATAAATGTCCATTTAATTTATCACAAGGTATGCTGCTGCCACTTGAGTAAACAGTTGTACTACAATTCAACACAAGAAACCTTATGTGATGTAAAGGATTTGACTTAAAGTGACAAAATCCTGAGAAAACTTGAAGTGAGCATTACCATTTCACCTTTAACTTAAACCATTTCCTAAAGTAAAAGGCATAATTGTGTTCATGAAATACCAGTTTTACCTGGAATAGCTTGGGCTCTGTTGGTTCAAATCAGGCCTTCAGAGTCTAAAAATATCCTTTCCCTTTTTTTCAAAAATGTGTATCATTCACTGAGTAAGCTGGATTAATTGTTTTCCGCATGTGTTTAATGTTCTTATGACTATAAAGATGTAATTTTTACTTAGATTGGAGTATTTGCATCATCTAGATACCACTTGTATGAGCAGAGAGTTCCAAGACAGAGATGCAACCACTGACTTTTTCCTCTTTTTATGGTAGGAACTGGGGTCTGCAGTGGAAATTAAAATAATTATTTCATCATGAAGGGTCCAGTCTTCAAGATGAAATGTACCATTTTTTGCTGTTTATTCACAGTTGTCGAGTGTAACAGCTCCTCTTCCAGCTGCCGTTGGTAAAGATCTCCTTACTTGTGGCCTCACGGGGCAGTGAGTGGAGCTGTAGAGTGCATTAAATGTTATCAGATTGTTCTCTGACCCCAAGGCCGCTTGACACGACTTTCCCACACACTCCTCTTTAGTTCCTTTTGCCTCCTGAGCACAAAGGATGGCTTGAAGTTGCCTGTTGGGAATGTTATCTGCCCCAGAGGAAGTCCCAAACTGTGCCCGAGTTGTTTGGGAGAGAAGAAGTTGGTTGACCAAAGTTGTTCCAAGAGTGTTTAAACTGTTTAGCAACATAAAATAGCTGTTGAATTTCAGAGCCTGAATGCGCTTGCAGAGTAAACTGGCACCATTTGGTTTACTGGTGTGGCTATAGTCAGTGAGATCTGGGTGAAGCTAATAAAAAGGGGAATCTAAAACTGGCATTATGGATGCCAGACCCCCAAGGTGCTGAAGGAGAAGTTAAAGACAGTTGTGAATGTAGGGGCTAGAAAAGGCCAAAGCATTTGCTAGGTCAGGGAATAAGGTCAGTTATTGTCGTTTAATGGCACCAGAACTTAGACGGTGCTGTGACGGTGAGGAGAAGACAGAATCCCCGCTCCAGAAAGCACCGTGGTAATGCTTCTGCTTGTAACAATTTGGTGGCACAGTCCCACTGGTTTCCTGTTCTCCAGCCACGTGGAGAGTGCCGTACAAAACTGACTGCAGCTGTGGGCTAAGCCATAGCTGGAGAAATGACAGCGCTTCGCCCATGGCGTCTGCACAGTGTTATGATCTCTGCATTTTAGACTTGCTGTTAATGTTTATCCAACTCTTTTTGCTCAATAAGAAGTTCAGAAGTGTAGACTAGAAGACTGATGTGTTCTGTTTCTCTGTCCAGATCCAGATCCACTATTAATAAAACATTTTTTTACAGCTACAGTCTTTTCTGATGCTTATCATTAGGAAATTTTTCTTCCATTAGTCAAAATATCCTGTCTTCATCCTTGAGCCTGATGTGGAAATGAAGAAAAACTTTCCATTAACCTTTATGGTTACCCATTTTGTATTTGAAGGCTGCAGTCATATTTGTCATGTGTACTCTTTTTTCTTATTCTCTTCTATTTACACAACCTTCAAACTTTCTTCATACGTCATGTTTTCTAGGAAGGAGATTATTCTTATTGTTGGTCTGTTTCTGTTGTCTCCAAGGTTTTCAGGTATTTCTTTAAGCTCAGTGTCCAAAGCTAGGCACTATTTCAGCTGAGAATTTAGTAGCATATACTGAAATATAACAATTACCCAAGTGTCTGCAAGTCACACTTTCTATTTATGAAGTACTGTATGGTACTTTTTGCAATGGTCTCACAGTTTTTATTTGTGATTCACTGAAACCCACAAATCCTTTTCTTCAAAACAGACCATTTCTTTTCAATCCCATATTTTTGTAGGTGAGTATTCTTACTATGCAGTGGAAGTTTATGTTTGCCCATTTTTTTTATCCAGGATAGCTTTATTTATCAAGATTGTTCTATCTCCTTGTTTGCTAGTGGCTTCTCTTATAAGGGCCTTCTGCAAGTACACCTTTAAGGGGTTTTGGATAAATAAATTTTTGGGTTTTCCTTTAAATTTAATACTTGTTTCGATTTTGCTGGCATTCTAATATGTCCCCAAGTCTGAGTAAATTAAACCATAAAAGGATCTGGTGGATGTTATGGCAGGTCCCCTCTTAATTATCTACCAAAGCTCATGGGAGCCTGGAGAGGTCCTCGCTGGCTGGAAGCCAGACAGTGTTATTCCAGTTTACAAAAAGGTTATGAAGAAAAACTCTACACACACTCAGGAATCTACAGACCTGTTATTCTAACCTCAGTTCCTGAAAAAAGTATGGAAAAGATTATACTAGGTACTACTGAAAGGCATTTAAAGGACAATGCAGTCAGCACAGGTTCACAAAGGGAAACTCCTGGTTACCTAATTTGATATCCTTCTATGGTAAAGTCACCTGCCCAGTGGATGAAGGGAAGGGGGTGGATGTATTTTTCCTGGATTTTAGTAAGGCTTTTGATACTGTCCTCCTGGACAAATCGTTCAGTAGGTTCAAGGTGTGCTTGGTTGATGAACTGGCTGAAGGGCAGGGCTCAAAGGGTTGTGGAGAATGGGGCCACAGGACCCGCAGGGCCCGATTCTGGGGCCAGTCCTGTTCAATGTGTTTATCACTGATCTGGATGCGGGATTCGAATGGACCATTAGGAAGTTTGATACCAACAATAATCAAAGTGGGAGGTGGTGTCTGGGACAAGATGCCTTGCAGAGGCCTTTGTGTAGTTAATGCAACTCCTGGCAATTTCAGAAACAGGTGAAAGGGCAGGATAACATTGTCTGCAAATTCGATAGGTTAGTTTGTCTCAATATTTTCAAATGCCAATTTTCTGAATCGAAAGATCATTTTCTGGTTTTAGTTTTTCTTTTCACACTGCTGTACTAAAGCCTCTGCAAATATTTTCATTTTGGTAACAGAAACACTTGAAAAATGTTTAAGTTAGAGGTGTGATACAGACTATCACCTCTTAAACCTTATACAGTTATAGTTTCATTTTGGAAGTGAAGAACAACCATCCCTTAATCTTTTATATCTAGAAGCGGGTTTTTTTAGGCCATCTGCAAACACAAACCAGACATATAAAATTTCAGGTTCATTTCAAAATATTCTGCTATTATCCTGGACTTACGTAATACAAAATCAGCTGACAGTTAGTGTTTAGGATAATTCCTGGAATGCTTAACTTCTTTGGTTTGTTATCTTTTTCATCCCCTTCCTCCTTTAGTGTTTATATACTT
This sequence comes from Melanocharis versteri, assembly GCA_013397845.1. NCBI lineage: Eukaryota > Metazoa > Chordata > Aves > Passeriformes > Melanocharitidae > Melanocharis > Melanocharis versteri. Next base: position 1,086,833 of record VZTG01001876.1, on the reverse strand, counting down.
TCTCTTTCAGGATGGCTACAAAATGCTACGGCATTCTCTAAATTATGTTGATGTGTTGATAGAGGTGTTTAAAAATGTTTGGCCAACAGAAGGTTCTTGTTTCTTAAGAGCCTTGTGAGTATTGCCTAGCACTAATAAAATTTTGCTGTTGGTAGGCTTTATTTAGCTTAATTAAAGATTTCTGGTTAGTGACAACCTCAGTGTGTGGAACTAACACTGAATACCTCCCAGATATTTTTTTTTTTTAAAATCAGAGTTCATATGGAAAGGAAAAGAATAAATATGGAAAGAGAGAGCTGGTCTAATCTTAAGCCATCAAGAGCTATGTAATCAGTCTTCTTTCACTGATGATATCTCCATATAATAGACAATATGACATATGACAATAGACAAATAGACAATATGATTTTGAAATATAACAGTATTCATGCAGTAATAGAATTTCATTATTAAGTTTGTATTTCTGATGGAATAAAATTCTGATTATTAGATTAGGTAACGTCTTTTGAGTACAGAATCCGTGAGACGGGCAATTGAAGATTAGATCACAAAGTAATAGTTGCATTCTCCAGTATGCACAGTATAGTTCTTTCCTAGAACTAGTTTTAAACATCTTTAAAAATGGCAATACCACCAGCAGAAATGTTTTCCACAATGTTAATTTTAAACTTATAATAAATTATTGCAATTATTCTTCATCATAATACTCTGTAAGTATAAACACTCTAAGTGTATCTTCTTGTGTTTAGTCAGCCTTTAAAATAAGTCTGGTTTCTTTTTCCCTTAATTGTAGTGATGTACATCCATTTCTTATTTTGTGCTCCTCTATCATCTCTTGGTCTTGACTTCTGTGAATGAATCTACTGAAATGCTTATTCTTCCAGAACAGTACTTTTGTTCATGAGAAATGCAACTTCAACTACTCACTAATTAAGTTTGTAGTCAATGTTTGTAAGAATACCGAAAATAACATTTAAGCTATTAATGGATATTTTTCTTATGCATCACATAAATGAACTGATAAAATTGAAATAGATACCTTTAAATTCTTCTACAGACTTTCTATGAATCTTTACATTTGTTTACTGTGCCTACTTTGAGTGCTTTATTTACGTAATGGTTATATGTAGAAAAAGGGAGAATAGACTTAAAGCACCAAGTTGCCTAGATAGCTTCTCTGTTAGATCATGGGAACTAAAATCAGATAATTCTCTATCCCTGGTATGCCGTGGTGAATGTCAAACAAATGCATGCCACCATTGTGGAATCATAATAACTTTCTGCTTTAGATAAATTTTGAAATGATTTCTTGGCTTAAAAGACCATCCTGTGTTTGCATTACTACCAGCATGTCCCTGAGGTATTTGGTTATATTAGGAAGCAGCAATACCCAGTAAAAATAAATTATGTTTCACCATTTATTGAAAGCTCGGGCTCAGCACTGAAGCTGACCTTTCATAGGAGTGAATAATTACTCTTTCCTATATATCTGGTGAGATTTCATGTCTTTTATACCCTCCTGAACATGCTTTTAAGGTTGTGCTGATTTTGTAAAGTGCTGCTTTGGTAAAGGTTGTTGTTTATTGTTGGATTAATTAACTTACTAGAAATAAAGATGCTGCTTTTATTTATAAAGAGAAAAAAGTTCAAGAGATTTCGTACAGAGTTTCATATTTCTATTTCAAAGGTAGGTGGCAGACGCATGCCAGCCTTTCAAATACCATGACTTACTGGCCCAGCTCTTGCTTTGAGTCTGAGTGTATCTCATGGCCCCTTGTCAGCTGTTTTGGCACATCATTTCATGGGAGACTGCCTTGAAAACATATATTTTGAAAATATTGGAAATTTGAAATACTATTTTATGAAAAAAAAATTACGATAATTTCCTGACTATTAATTGTCTTGGTAATTTTGACAATTTTAATTTCAAAAATATTGCTTCATATGAAATGAAATTAATCTAAATGGCATTAAGAAAACTAGTAAGTTTATTGTAAGCTGCTTCTGAGGAGAAGTCATAGATAGCAAAGTAAGCATTTAATACTGAAAAAGTCACTGTGTTCTCTCCAATGGTTTTGCTTACCAAAATCTAAGCTGACAGTAACCTTCATTAAAGAGTGCTCAAGCACTTGCACCCCAGGCAAAACAGCTCATTCTTCCCTAAGAAACACATCCATATCTCAACCAGGCAGATGATCAAGGTGCTTTCCAAACAACTGATTTAGCTGCAAATTTATGAGATCTTCAGTCACTTCAATGGTATGAGCATCATGCTCTTTCTTTTTTGCTTAGTGAAATCTATATTTCAACATTTTTCCATTTAAAGTGGGCATTTTCTTGCAGGACACCTACATTTTAATCATATTTTTGTGTGTCAGCTCAAAGATTATAAGCTTGGCTAAAATCTGAGCAAAACATAATGCCTTTAAACATCTAAGAAAGAGTTCATTCTGTTATCACAGAAGTCATCAGATTGTACTTGTGTGGTTTCTGTATGAGCAGCAAGAGAAGAAGGTTCAGAAATGAACTCTTATTTCAAGAACAACTGTGGAATATCCAGTATAACAAAATTTTTATAGGATGAAACAACCAGCTGCAGTACTGCAGAAGAACCAGAGTAACCTTTCATTGAGAGGATATATATTTTAAACCCGACGTTGTCTGAGCCTGTGATGTCTATTACAGCAAACATAGTACAAATTTAGTCTAGACCTTTAGCTAGACAAGTTTCAGAGTGGTGAGTGGTGGCTCAGTGGGAAAAAGAAATTTTAAACCAATATTTTAATAGAAGAGATTATACAGATTCTGCATGCTGTCCAGCAAGACTACTAATACTAAATTCCTTAATATAAAAGTCTATTTTTGATGGAATTTAGATGCCTGCATATTTTTGAAGTCCTGAAGTACAGTTGTTATTAATTGTTAAATCAGTACGGACAGCCAGTTACCTGGAAAAACTATTTGTTAGGGTTTTATGAAAGATCACTGTTGTGATTTAACCCCAGATGGCAACTAAGTACCAGGCAGCTGCTTGCTCCCCCTACCTCCCAGTGGGATGGGGAGGAGAATCAGGAAAAAAAAAGGTAAGAAAAAGCTCAAAGCTCATGGGCTGAGGTAAGAACAGTTTAATAATTTAAAGTAAGTAAACTAGTAAACTACTACTACTGCTGCTTCTATTAATTTTACTGAAAAAAAAAAGTAGAGAAAAATAAAGCTCAAGACACACAAATGACACACACGAAATAGAATTGCTTGTCACCCTCTGACCAATGCTCAGCCTGTCCCCGAGCAGCAAACAGTCCCTTCCAGCCAATTCCCCAATTTATATACTGGGCATGACAATCTGGGGTATGGAATATCCCTTTGGTCAGTTCGGGTCAGCTGTCCTGGCTGTGCTCCCTCCCAGCTTCTTGTAGACCTCCCCACTGGCATGAGACACTGAAAGGTCCTTGATTTAGGGTAAGCACTACTTAGCAACTACCAAAACATCAGTGTGTTATCAACATTATTCTCATAATAAACCCAAAACACAGCACTGTACCAGCTACTAGGAATAAAATTAACTCTATCCCAGCAAAACTAGGAGAGTCAGTTACTTCTTGTGGTTTGACTTTGTGTTATGTCCTCAGCAATCTGTGTGAAGCTTCGTTGCTTATATTATTAACAGGATACTAAAGCCTGAGCGCATGAGAAGATGAAAATGTTTCCAGAATGCAGGTTAATAGAATTTTATAAAAATCAAAGCTAACTGTGAAAACTTCTTAATTAAATGTCAGTATATGGATATTGTCCTTCTTATCCAAAGCAGTTAAGACTGTCTCTTGGTGACATCTGCCCAGTGATATGTGGGTTGAAAAAACCCCTGCTTTGACTTAGCCTGTAAATGCCTCTAAGAAGAAGCTTCTCCTCTTCTGTTGTTTCTGCCCCCACCACCTGCATCAGGAGTCAGCTGGGTGGCTGGGGGCCTATGGAGATACCATAGTTTACAGAATAAAGAGAATAGGATGTCTTCAGAGTTTCCCTCTTATCAGCCACTATGCTGCAGAATAATAGGCTAAAAAGCAGTGAAAGGCCATTTGTCCAGATCTCCACCGAGAGACAGAAAATCTCAGAATCTCTGCAGAGATTACATGCACGTGGTGCATGCACGGATTGAAGTAGAGCTGAAGCTCCTGTTATACTATTTCACATGGCAAATACCTCTGAAAACCTAGGAAATGACAGAAAGGCAAGGAGACATGACTTCAAGGAAATAATATTTCCTATCACAGTCTGGTTTCATCAGGTACTGTTTCTTGCATAGCTGATGTGCAGTGTCTGAGTCAAGAAATATATAAGAAGGGACTTCTCTATGGAGTTCATTAAGAGCTTGAGGCTAAAAAGAATGCTTAGCTGTAAAAACTGCAGTGACATCCAGATGTCGTGGCACAAGTAATGTCATTATATAGGGTCGTAGAAAAGTGTGTGGTTGTACAGTATTACCAATGACCATTTCTGACTGTCACTTCAATGGTTCCAAGAGTCAAGAATGTTTAACATGTGGAACACATCCTATGCAAAACTTTTATTTAGTCAAAGGTGTTAGCATGCCTTTTTTCTCTCAACAGAAACTTACAACAATAGCTTATTTATATATGAAAGTTAATTTTCCTTTAATTCAGTACATGTTGGATGTCAACATTTCTTCAACACTTTCCATGCAGCTTTATGTAGCCAGGAAATTTATGACTGGGTAAACAGAAGCTTCTGTAATTGCTTCTTAGGCATGTATGATAAGTCCTGCTTAATTTCCTGCTGGGTGTTACTGCTTAGCAGTTTGGAGAGTTGGTGTTCATTGTACTTATGGAGTCTTTATTTCTGGACTCACAGGCTGCCATGTGAAAGCTGAGCAATGTTCTAGGGAGACACTTTGAGGCATGATACGAAACTCCTTTGTATACTGTACGTGATTCTGCTGTAATCATGTTGGCATACTCGCCTGTGTTCCACTGTTCAAGAGAGCCTGACGTAGGAGATGATCCTTCTCGCTGCCCCTCACGGTTTGTGCTTTTGACAGTCTGAATTGCATTGGAGAGAAGACCTGGGAAACTGCTGGGTGGCCCATGGGGCTGTACAGCTTCTTTCTGAAGCTGGTGGACTTAGGAAGGTATTCCCAAGGGACACCCAAGGAAGCACCCAGCGTACCTGCTGATGCTGTGATGCAAACTGGGACAGTTCTCTTTTTAGTGTCCCAGTTGTAGCTAGGATGGCTGCAGGGTAGTAGAACAGAAGTGTGACCATCACTGTCAGCTTGTTTTAGGGCTGTCTGTAGGAGAGATAGAGCAGCTGTTTTCTGTCTCCCTCTGTCCTCTTAAAGGAAGAAGCAGGAGTAGCAAACACAAGGAAGAAATCAAGGCCAGTTGTGAAGGAGAAGGCACTCAATAAAACTTGAAGAGACGAGACGAGAGCAGAATGTATGTGTGAAGGAAATAAAAGCAGAAGAGAGTAACTGTTTGTTGATTTATACTCGGGGTTAGTGCTGTTGGTAAATTAAGAAGCAAACGTGCAGCATAGGCTTCTACATTTTTTTAAGTAGCCACTTGCTTGCTTGTCCCCTGCTTATATGTTTAACCTTGGTATGAAAAGCTTATCAGACAGCGTACATTGCCAACTGCTTTTAAGTTCCAAGTTACTACAGAACCTGTTTTCCATATTGTGAAAAGTTTTTGAAGGCCCTGCAAAATCAGAAACAGGCTGCTCTGATGGTTACAGTGAAAAAGCTTGTCTACAGGTACTCTGACCGCGGGTTGTCATGACTCATTGGCAGTGTTTGGCTGTAGCAGAATGAGGTATGTAAGGACAGCACTGCAGTGCTTTAGCAACCAGCATCTCTGGGCTGGTGTAGGGACCATGTTGAAATGTTCCCTTGTTGATCATTCAAATCATTGTAATATAAATATTTTACTGGGGAATCTTACTGTAGTATTACTATTCGGGAGTAGGAAACTATATATTTGTGTGTTGGATGATGTTTAGACAAATACTTTCCACCGAGAATAAATATTTCACTTTATTTCTGAGGATCTGTCTCTTCTGTTTGGCTGTTTACATCGTTAAGGATTGCTCTTCATTACATAATCGTGTTGAGTATTTTTAGAAAACCTGATTTGTTAGTGTGATGCTGTGAGCCTTTGCATGTGCTTGTACCCACATTGCAAGTTTGAGAGGGGTTGGTCCCGGGATCAGAGCCCTTGGGCTTGATCCTTCTGCACCGCTTGGTGATTTATGTCAGCAGCTGGGAAGCAAACAGCAAATCTGAGTTGAGATGATGACAGCTGCTCACCACAGCCACTCTCCACAGCTGGACCGCCAGCTGGGCATCTCAGCTGCAAGGACAGGTGAGGTGTTGTGTCTGGGAGTGGCAGCTCTGATGGGCCATCCCTGGCAGTGCAGCACCCCAGTGGGTGGGCTTCCCTGGGCAGTGTGGGCTGGGGGCTGCTCTGGACAAAAATGTGGTCTTGAGTCGAGGTTAACCTTGAATTGAAAGGGCTGAGTTTACTGAGCCCTTCAAGGCAGCTGTGATGTAAAACAAATCACCCTGTAAAACAAAGCAAAGAGTGTTTCTCACATAAATAGGGCTTGAAGCCATCAGGAAAAAAATGTTTTCTTCATGTGGTTGGACTTGAAAGGTTTTGGTGGGCTCTCCTGCATCAGTGTGTTAAAACAGAGTCCTAAACCTGGGTCAAATACAATCGGAACTTTCATGCTTTGAGTTTACTTACAAATGGAAAGTCTGCCTTAAAATTCCCTGCAAGTTCTGCCAGATATATGAGTCTAAATCAGTAACTACACAGGATGCCAGAAAGTGCTGTACCTTACACCTTTTGCATAAGCAATGTGCAGCACATCTGTCGTGCTTACTCTTAACACAGAGCAAAATAATTAAGGACAATTCCATAACACTCACAGAGGGTGAAAAAGTATCCTTTACATCTTTGGAAGGAGGAGAACTCTGAATTTTGAAGGGTAGACTTGATTTCCAGAGTCATAAACATCCCCCTTTTGTTTCATTTCAACTCTTGCATTTTTCCTGATATCTAGGTCTGGAACATATACATATATGGGTCCATATATTCTGTGTTTACTGCTGAATTTTATCATACTACATTTCTTTAGGGATTTGTGTAAAGCAGTCAAGAAACTGAATTTCAGAGATGTTACAGTCATCATCTAGACTAAAACCAGAAAGATTTTCAATAGCATCAATGAAAGGTGTAGTAAATGAAAAATATTTAATGAAAAACGTGTAATTCTATTTTTATGTGTCTAGAAATAGGGAGAGTAGAACACAGTATCTTTCAAAGTGATTAAGAGAATGAACTTGATTTTCAGCTGTCATCAGATATCATCGAATGCAGATTTTTAAACTGAAAACAAGTTTAACACAGTTTTCACACTGAAGTAGTGTGAAACACTCAAAAGCATGCACTCCAGCCAGTGGCTGTCAAAAGCTTTACCAGGCTTTTTGGGGTGTAGAACAGTGAATGGAAGTAGTTCCTGAAGGAAATCAGGAGTAATGTAGTTCAGAGTACATTAATTAGTCATTAATACCTCTATAATTGTATATTTAAGTATTCAGTTCTGCATTTTAAAAGAACATAGCCAGCCCCCAATACAGAGGGCACGATACAAACTGACAGCTTTTTATGCTCTTTTGTTCATATATCACCTTACCTACAGTCACTATGGTCAAAAAGTACATAGCAAATTGTTTTTCAAACGATTTCAAACAGTTGTGGCACACAAATTCTTTTTGGCACAGAAACTTAGAATGTTGAAATGCAAAGAGATGATTTTTAACTCATCCTTTAGAGCCGGCAGAGTTTGACCTTTTCATGGGATTGTGTCCATGTGGTTTGTTGGTGATGCCACAATTGGCTACATACCAGGTTCCGGGAAATTCCTGCTTTTTCTAGACCCCACAAGTTAGTCTGTGAATAATGTAATGTTTCATGAGAGAGCTCGTGTTCTTACCTTCACTGTAGACATGTCAAAAGACTCAAATTACACCCAGAATAGGCTCCACTGTAGAGTCTTGCAAATTACCATCATTCTTAAAAATACAGTCCTTAATTTGGGTGCCAAACTGGATTTTAATCCTAAAAGTCTTACATATACCTGGAGGGTGTGGTGGTCTAGTGGTAATTAAACACAGCTGCAGTGTGAAACTTGTGGAATTGCTATGACATACTGGTGAAAGTCTTGTAAGCACCATCCCTGGAAGAGTTACAAGAATTGGGTGGATATGGCGCATGAGGACATGGTTTAATAGTGAACATGGTGGTAGTGCTGATGGTTGGACTTGGTAATCTTAGAGGTCTTTTCTAACCTTATTGATTCTATGAGTCTGTGATTCTATGATATCCCAGACAAACATGGCGAGAATAAAAAATAATTGGAGCTGATGCTGTTGTGTTGGCAACAATTCCAGCTTTGTTAAAGTTATTGGTCTCCCCATTCTCATTATTTCAGAGATGAATATTTACATAGTTATCCTTATTCTTGGCTATCTGATGTTTTATGTTTGACTAAGGATAAAGTACAAGACTGGCAGAAACGCTATCAATCAGCGCTGTGTGAAGGGGACAAGGGATGCTTTTTAAACTGCTATCAGATTGTGCTCAGTTTGTTGATACAAACACACATGCACATTTTCATCTTGAGGGGCCTCATTTATTACAGCAGGAACTTTTTGTGGTTATTAAGTTTTAGTACTGCACAGCAACCTGTGCAATTTCAGGAGTCAGGCTGATTGAATTACCCAATTAGACAACCTTGCTAAGTGGGGGAAGAAGACATTTCAGCACCGTTTTTTCAATAATAAAATTCTATGAAATTGTCCAAGGTTTAGAAAGCTGTAAGTACCAATGAGGGAGGAAAATGTATTCTAGTGGTCAATGGAATAAAAGCTCAACTTCTTTGACTCCAAGTAGGGGGCTTCCAAAAATGTACACAGCCCAGGCAAGATTACAGGGGACAAAATACCTTGAGATCTAACAGCAAACCAGAAAACCAAAACCCAAACAAAGCACAAAGCTAACAAACAAACAAAAACCCCAACCAACCCCTCAACCCCGCCCCCTTCCCAAAAGAAACCCCCAAAAAAGCCAGGAGGAGTGGATACATGACAGCAGAGGGGAAGGTCAGCAGATAGATGTGGATGTTCAGAGTCCATAGTGGACTTGCTTTTCTGAAGTCCCTGGGGCTGCTACTCATGCAGTTGTTGCCTCAGCAAGATTTTGGGGGAGGGAATCAACATATATAAATATTTTTTTAGCCACATCACCGAATTAAATAAAATCTTCAATTTCCAGTAGTACTTCTAGATGTGAGCCATGGTTCTGCCCATTGTAGCAGTTCTACAGCCATGCAGGACTGGACCCCACTACTGCTACTGTACTCTCATATCATAATTTTATGAAGGCTTCTAACCGAAATGCATTTCAGCTCATGAAACTGCGTTGCCTTGAGAGTGAAATACCACCTGTTTATTACTATCCTGTTCTCTCAAGAGCCTTTCCACAAGTTAGATTACACAACACCTATGATACATGAATTTTGAAATTGTTTTTATGACTTTTCATATCCCCACTGAAACATTGTCAGAATTCTCTCATATATGATAAAAAAGGAAAATCCTGAGCAAGGAAGTTCACAGAATACATATCCACATAAAACAAAGGCTGGAATGCTGATAGAGTTCCATGAACATCTGGAAAAAGTCAAAGATGTGTTTCCATATCTATTCTATGTCATTCTGGATAAGAACAAGAAAATTATATCGCATTTCCCTTCATAGTTCACAGTTCCTGTCACTTTTTTTTTTTAGCTATAGTAAAGAGTGAAAGGTTCTATTACAGCACCTGCAGGAATTGACAATAACTATTGTATTTTATTGGTGGCTGATGTATTAAGTCAGAAGGCAAAAATCAACTTCTGTGTTTTGCTATGTAATTTTCTCAGAGAAAAGCAGAAGATTTTACATTTTAGGTAGTGGCAGCTCTTGATTTCAGAGATTTCTCAAAACTTGGTTGAAATATTAGGTTTTTTATTTTGGAAATACAGAGTACCAGCAACGAAAAATTCCCTTATTTTATTCTTTTTTGCAAGAGTTAAATTTTGTTGTACAGTAATACAGTTAATGTAAATACCATTAAATATTTATGCTTTACTAGGCTATTAATTTAAGTAAAGAATATTTAATTTTAAATAAACATTTCTTTAGCACTGATTGACATGTCCTGGAAGTCATAAAAGTGCTACTGTATATATCATAGTTGGTGCTCCAGCAACACACTGCAGTCACGTACCACTAGTGCTGGGTTAGCGAGAGATTAGTGCCTACAGAGTAGCTCCCTGTTTCCTAAATGCATTAAATTTTTGGGGTTTTTTCCTCTCTAAATCTGTTACATATGTAACAGCAGTTCTCTTTTACGTGAGCAGGTAGAAGGTGCATTGTGAGGCTGTTCCGTGGAGTGGGGTGCAAGGCTTAGCTGGGTGTCTGCCCACGTTGTGCAAGGAGCTTTTAGCAAAAGCAATCACAAAACCTTGCTTTCTGTTATCACTTGAGGAAAGATATAAGATCTAGTCCTGAGAATAAATAAAGGTTAAATATGTGGCTTATATGACATTATACTAGGTCTCCTAGGATTTGTCAATAAGATTTTGGTATTTAAAATAAAAGAAAAACCTACCAGATAATGGAAAATGGGATAAATATTTCTCACTTGCTCTGCTTCCCTTAGCTGCCTGTCTTCTACATGTCACACAGTGACTGCATTCATCTCTAAAACTTTCACTGTCGTGTTCTCGTTTCTGAGTTAGGATCACTGCCAAAGTGATCTCATGTTTATAGAGGGGTTTTTTTTTGTTTGTGTTACTGTTTGTGGTACAAATAGCTACTTTCACCTTGGAGTTGGACCTTTTTTTGGCTGTATTTGATTCTGAGGTAGTATCTTCTATATTTGGGTCAATGATCACAAAATTTGGCTGCTGTAATTTTCTATTAATATTAATAAAACCCATCCCCCTAGCATATGGGATGCAGAAGACACTGCTCAGTAAGCTGTTATAAATCTCAAAAAGGTTTATGAGCTGAAAAATTTGAGTTTGGAGAGGGGAGTGTAGGCTCTGCAATTTCCAAATGCTGATGCTAAATCCATTCAGATGTAAATCAAACCCATCAGGAGCATTCTGCTCTTTAGATACTTTATCCTAACATGTGTTTGCTCATTATTCCTTCCTCAGTTGGAGGTTGTATATGAAAGCTGTTAAAATGAAATAAATAATGTATTCCTATGAAGAAGATTAGTATATGTTGGAACTCAGAAATGGAAAAAAAGTTAGGTAATATTTCAGCATAAATAACAATGTGACTAGGTTTTGTTTTTTTTTTTTTGTTTGAAATTCTTAGTCCAGGATGTGGATAGTTAGGTCATAATCTCTCTGGATATTTCCCAGTGTTTGGCTAAGCTTTGAATGGTCTCTCTTCCTGGAAATCTTGTGCTTCTTTGTGTAGAGTCAAATAATCATGGCTCTGAAATGAACAGTGTTCACATATGTTTACATATGTTCACATGTATTTCATATGTTTACATATGTTCACATATATTTCACCTGAATGTTTGTTTTAATTGGTGTGACCGTATCCCACCTGATGCTTCTGTTTTAAACTTCATTACATTTGTTGCACACTGTGTACCTTATTTTAGAAGCATTTGTGTGGCTCCATCTACCCTTTGCTATTTTGGGAGACCTCTGTGGACTGCTCTGTTTCTGCTGTTGCTCTGTCTTGGGAATTTAATGTCACTTTTCTGTTAAAACATTGTCATTCAGTCAAGATATACCCATTGGTAATTGTGGTTCTTGGGGTTTGCGACAATTCAACTTCCTTGCTATCGTGCCATTGTTGATACCTACAGTATCTGTATGGAAGTTCTAAAGCACTGTATCTGCTGTGGAAAGATGAAGATGCAGTTGAAATCTCTCCTCAAATAACTTCTTGAAGTCATTATTAGAAGGTTTCTTTTAACAGAGAGACAGCTAAACTCTGTTCAAATGCAAAAGTCTAATATTCTCTTACCCAAACGACATAAAGAAGGACCAGGATCAGGTCTTACGTCATTATCCCAGCTCATAAGAAGTTAGGCTGGATTTTATCAGCAGATGTCATCATGGCTGTGCAGATACGTCCAAGTGATGGAAGAACACATTCAAATCAAGATTGATGTGCTTTAACCATGGAGAGTTAAAACTCCTTGATGCATGAGAGATTGAGCAGTTGCTGGGATACAAAGAAGATTTTCAAATTTCCTTGCGTAGAGAGCTTTTTTATATTGTGGTCCACCAACCACCTACCCTTGAGCATATCTTGCCTGCCAGCCTTTGGTAGGAAACTTTTCTGCATGTGAGTGTTTATTTCTTACTAAGACAAAGTTAATGAGCCAGTGATCTGTTTTCTAACCTGTTTTCTTACCCTGATGCTTCTAGTGGTCCCTACAGGAGCAGATTTTATAGAGCTATCTCAGGGGCTTTCTTGGAGACTTCCTCTTCAATTTATCATGTCCTGATTCTCTGTCTTGCTCAGTGGTTGTTTTCTAGTAGAAAGTACAGTATTTCACCAGTGGAAAAGTCTAATAGGAAGTAAGACTCCAAAAGACTTATGGTGATACGTAAAAAAATCAAGCAGTAGGGTACCAATTATATAAGCGTTTAATTACTTGAATGAATGTTATAAAATTTTATCTGAAATGTGTATCTATCTGCAGATGTTCTCAGCTGTGGATCTAATATGCTTCTGATGTAGATTTTGCTTGTTCCTAAACAGGAGCTTCCTCTTTCACTAGGGTCATTTTCCAGTTCCTCAGTAATGGCATTGAATTGTGCTTTCTCAGCTTATTTAGCTTTTATCGGGTACAAACCTTGACAAAGGAGTGTTTTCCACATCCGTGTTCATTCACTGTAGGCATTGCAGTGACAGATGTAAGAGGATGTACAGAGTACATCAGGATCTGTTTCCTTTTCTATCAGTAAAATCACTTCCTTTTGTGTAATATTGAACCATTATTGCTGCTACATTTAATGTAATTTTCTAAACTGGCTGATTGCTTTAGTTGTGTGCCAGACATAAGGCAACCTCCATGGAGGTGGCATTCATTAGCTGCATCTAAGTTCAATTAGCCTAACAAATCTCTACATGCTGTATTTGGGTTTCTTCTGAAGTGCATTTCCTTTTGCAGTGACAAATGTATGCCATGTACACTCTCCCTCATCCTTTGGCTTGTTGCAGTAATTGGATACCTTTCTTTTCTCCCTTTGCTTGCATTTCTACCTAGGATTCCGGGTTCCTGCTTTCTGAGATCAGCAGGAGGTCTCCCAAAATTAACACTTCTTGCAGAAACGCAAACGCTATTGCTAGCTTGTTTGTCACATAAACATCTGACCTGAGAATTTTTGTGGCCCCTTTCTGTTGACACTGAAAGAATCTCTTGAAAATAAAATAAATAAAAAGATGTTTAGTCTCATAATCTTATAGTTCTGATACCACTGCTTAGCAAATCCACGCTTCTCCCATGCACACCAGTAGCTCACTCCAACGGCACTGAGGACATATCCAATGTTTTAGGCATACACAGAGGTTCTGAACGTCAGGATTCAAGGCATTTGGAAACAGCAGTGAAAAAAATTTCTCTTCTTCAGTGACTTCCAGTATTAATGGGGAAAATAGCATGGAGAGAGGGAAAGATGTGATATGCAGTAAATCAAGAAGTCATTATTTGTTAATTTTCTCACTTTAGACAGGATTTGAGCTCCTGGAGGAGCTTCTCCAGGACACAGCCATCATCCACAGCCATTCTGTTAGGCCAGCTTCAAAGAGGAAAGAATAAGAGAGAGGATTTGAGAAATGTGTGTGTTTGTTGGGCGTGATACAAGAGGAAATGGACAGTGTCTCTGTCCCTTATGAGCTACCTAAAGAGACACTTCCTCCTGTCTGAGGAAAGATGAGAAGCTGCAGAAGCACATTACTGAGCGTCATGATTCAGTGTTGTGTCCCAGCTCAATAAAGACTAGAGCCTCCTTTTCTCTTAGCCCTTCCTGATATCCTGAATTTTAGCATTTCCTCCAGCTTTTGTATCCTGTCTGGATTGCATTTTTCAGGGCAATCACTGTGTACTTCTGTGTTTTTACACAGCCCTCAGCCCAGCTGGATCCCACCATTTCCTGATCCTTAGACAGTCCTGGTGCCAGCAAATCCCCCAGGAAAGATATTTTCCTTGAATTTAGAAAGAAAATTGAGAGAATTGAATTCTTGGCGTAGGAATGCACAAAATGTGAGATATCTTAAGAGCAATGGTTTAGATCTCTGATGAGCTTGTTCATAAATCAAAGTGCAGAATTTGTTTCTTGGCTTCCCTTTGACATGTGAGATGGCAACACATTAAAGAGACTCTTTATTTTCCTTTTAATACTTTTAATTTTTCATTGTCTCCTGTGAAATTCAGTATTTGTATTGGTTTAATGCATACTTTTCAGTGAACAATGTGATAGGAAGTTACATGCAGCTCTCAAAGCTAAGAGATAATTCTGCTCACAGCTCCCACATCACTCCACGGAAACTGCTAAGAGCAGCTGTGCAAGAGATAAAGCCCTGAATTATTTAACAGGATTTTTTAAAAAACCTAATCTCCACTGTCAGCCCGTCTCTGTTTGACTGCCAAAAGACAGCCAGTAGGAGGTGGGGCTGTCTAGCATCTTTCAGGGTCCATAGTTCATGTGTGAAAACCTATCAACCCAAAGTCACTTGTTTGTGCCAGGTTTTTCCGTACGGAGTACGGGCTATTATTTTTGACATAGTATATGTATTTATTTCTTCACTGGGGTGTAGAAAAGAAGCCATTAGTTATTCCTGGTCGAGGTTTGACCCCCTCAGAGGAATCGCTTGAGCTGGCTTGTTCCATTTGTTCTCGTCTGGCAGCTCCCACCCTGGCCCTTTGACTTTTGGTGCCTGCAGGCTGGCTGCTGCACCGGGACAAGTTCTGCTGGATACTCTGCTTTTGGGGACTGGTGCTGTGATGCAAGGAAGCTGGATTCAGTAGGGTCGCATTGGGAGTTAAGATACGATTTGTCCCACTGGTTTTGGCGCGACTCACATTAAGTAGATAATTAGAACCTCATGCCAAACTTTTGCTGTTCTCATGCTGAAATGGAGCAGTAATTTGTTTTATATGTGTTAACTGTAATTGCTTACTAGGTTTGACAAATGTATTACTAATTCAACAATTGCTCTGTTATGAGGCACTAATAGGAAAAAATATATTCAAAAGTCTATAATCTCTCTTGTGAACTAATCCTTAATTCTGTACCTAATTTTGACTTAAGCAGTATTTATTTAAAGCTAGAAATTGCTTTAAAATCTCAAGTAATGTGAAACTAATGCCTGATGAGAAAATAAGTCAGATTAATTAATTGTAAGGTTGGTTCTTCTCCTTTTCTTTTTTGTACATAAGTAGTTTTTAAGGGACTTGTCTGTTTGTTTTCTGTTTGGGTTTTTTTTCCCCTACATTAGTGCGTGGCCAGTTTTTTCCACTTGAGAGAGAAGTAAAGTCCTTCAGCAGTTTGAATACAGCTCCTCTTCCACAACTACAATGAATACCAGGTGGTAGGGCTGACCTAGTGCGGGGACTTTGACCTAGTAATCTTTGTCCTTGGAAAGAGGGGGAGAACTGGGATGTATAAAATAAATATCTCCTCTGTCTGTCTATGTGCACGTCCAACCTCAGTGGTGTGAAGGATTTCCTTTGAAATTTGTGGACCATTCTTGGGATTCCCATGGGTTTTTCCCCTGGAGAGCTGGCCTTGCTTTCCTCAGAAATGTTGACTTTTTGGAGTTCTTGACATGACTAGTTCTTCAAGTCAGGGTCATGAAGAGCCCAAATTTTCCTTCCCACTGTAGAGCTGGAATATTAGGGTGGGCTGAGGAGCACAGGAAGAGGGAAAGAGGGAGTGCAGTTCACTCTCCTGTGGATTGAAGATGTGGCCACTAACATATAATTATTTTTCTGTAAAGGGCAAGTAACAGTAGCTGTAAATACTTACTAGCAATGTGATTAATTCCAGTTCTGGAAGATATAAGGTGAATCTGAGTAAATTTTAAATAGTGAATAGGTTTCCCCCTTGTAAAAATCCCAAATGTTTAGATCATAAAATCAGTCATGTTAGGTTGGACAGTGACATTTCCTGCCTGTCTGAGGTGCACACAGTGTTTCTGGTGTACACAGTTGATAGTAAAAATGACATTTAACGTAATTTGACAGCAGTCAGAGAGTGTTTCACGGAGACCTCCAAAATGTGTTAAGTAGTATTTGCTTTTGCTCACAACTTTTCTAGGCTGACCAGTCGCTTGGAAGCTTTGCTATATTGAATATTTGCTAAGCCGTCCCCTGACGCCATTATTGTATATTGCTATTTTGTTAAGAATGAGTGACATTACTACAAAATTGATGCTTAAGAAACCAAAATTTATGCAGATTTTGGGAGGTTGGTCCTTGTGAGGTTACAGATTTCTGAATCCTCTGAAGGGATTGCATGTCCCAGAACTACTTTGTTTCTGTACTTTAAATTTTTAGGTGTTTGCCCTGGGGATACAATTTTATTCACCAAACTGCACTGATGTGCCAGTGGGTGCATATCTACCTATGGATAGATGTACCTAATGTTAGAGCTTTTCAGGTTTTCTCTGAGATGGAGTGAGGTGTGAGATCATGACTGTATTTCAGTATCATCTTGCTTTGCAGCCTGATTTTGGAGACCAGATGTTACAAGGCAAACCTCTGCAAGCACCAACAATTGCAGCATACTTTTGAAGTGAGTCCCTCTTGCATCTCCATGTGCTTTGTTAATAGTACATGGAGCCCTCTGCCCTTTTCTCTGGAGCTCTCTTCCCCCATAAGCCGAAGCAATTAGGCATCATTTTGTCCTTCTGTCCTATGCAGATATGGTGATGACATCAAAAGTGTAAAAACTTGAGGAAATCCACCCTGAAAATACGATTTTTAAAGCTGGATTAAATATTACTGAGTCTTCTGTTGAAGTCTTACTACTTTACATTCACTGGCTGTACAAAACAAATGTACCAAAGTGTTGATATAGAGTTTCTTAAAATTATTATTATTATTTCCACCACTGAATTTCCTTTCCCGATTACTAGTTAGAAAGGGTGGTATGCAGGTTTTAGACTCTGAATTTTTTTTTCTCATGAAAAGTGTCTTCAAAGACATCACTCCAGATAAAACGTGAGTGACTGAAGTTTAGATTAATTTAGATCTAAATTAAGTTTAGATTTAATGCAAACGTTTACATTCAAATCTCTTTTCAATAGAAGTCAATGCTTTTAGGTATGACTTGTTTTTTGTTAGAAATCTCTCTCTTTTATCCTTTCCAGCCCATTTTCCTATCAAACATACTTTTTTCTCTCCTTTGTGTCTTTGCTTTTATTTCAGAATGTAACAGGTTCAGTGTCCCCCACTGCTGTGAATAGCTCACATTTGCAACTGCATAAAAAATACTCAATGCATTTCAGCTGGGAAAGACAAGAAATTTTAATAGCCTTTATGTGTTGTGGAAAATGTTGCCAAGATGCTCAGATTTGTATATTCAGGGTATTAGTTTTCTAAAATTGATGCAGAGAAAAGTTTGGGGTGAGAGAGTTCTAGGGAAGTGGGCCAATTTCCTTTAGACAAGTTCTCTTGAACTGTAGCGTTTTTGTTGTGTATTATTTTGAGCAGAACAAGAATGTTTCCAGTAAGTTTTTTTAATACACCCTTGGAGATGCTTTATAAACTGCTTATTCTCTAATACTGCACCTGTGTTCCATCACTTGATACACTAATCCCAGTGTGGGTCCTTCAAGTTCTTCAGACCTGCTTGGATTGCAAAAACTTGCCAACTGGCGGCAGCTTTGAAGTGTTGCTGTTGTTGGCAGCGTATCTTTGAAAAGAAGCAAACAATAAAGTGTTTGTCCTTTTTCTATTAGGCCTGATGTAATATCACTTCTAATGAAGCAGCATGTGAATAAATAAAACACATGATTTAAGAATGCATTGGAGAGTCACACGTCTAAACAGCTCATGGTTTCTGTAAAATTAAAATCCCTGCTGAGTAGAAAATTATTACTGCTCATCATCCTCTTCAGTATTTACTCAAAAGGTATGACTCTCTTAATACCCTAATGAAGCACTCAAATAAAACACATTCCAGTGAGGACAAAATAACCACACTTGAAGTAAGTGTGAGAATACTCTTATCATGTAATAGCATGTGAGAATGGCAAAGGTTTCAGTGCTTTTATTGATTTTTTTTGGCTTAGACTTAGCCAAGCAAACTAAATGGGGAGAATTTACTCCTAATACTCCTCATTAAGCCTGTAATTGTAGAAAGAGCCAACTATTTGTAAACTGTTTAAAGCACACAGATAAAAGTCATGGAGTGCTTTTAAAAATGGAAATTATTAGGCAACCCAGTGATCTCTTTAATTTGTTGATAGTGCTCATGCTACTTGTGGCATACTAATTAAGTGTTGGGAAACGATCTCCTGGTACACTGAATGAAATCCTGCAGTCTGTTGTAGATGAAACTCAAAGCAATCACATAGAGCTGGATCCCTACGAAACCTGGCTGGGTGCTTCTGGTGGCTTCACTGTTGTTGTTCCAGCGGCCATGATCAAAGCCCAGATCAGTAATACTCACCTGTGGCCCCTGTTCCCAGCCAGCGGCAGTGAAATCCAGCAGAAGTTCCAGGCGTGCAGGGGAGCAGATTGCAGGTGGCAAAGTGCGTGACTTGCATCTCTCCTGGCTTGGCAGGGGCTGCTGGAAGCTGTGTGCTTGTGAGTTGGAAAGGAGAGGTGTGGGTGGCTGGAGGGTGTCTCTGCTGTTGCTGTGTCTCACCAGTTTGAGTTGCCCAAACTCCCCCCTGCCACCCCCTTGTCTGTATGGGCTCCTCTCCCAGTGAGTGGCAGCAGTGTTTTGAAAACACCGATGTGTAGAAGCAAAGAATTGGGCTTAGTCTGTGACTGGCACCTCATTGCCTTGAGTTTTCACCAGTTCTTTTGCCAGTTTTGCTTTCCCTGAGCAGCCTTATAGCTACACAGTCAGCTGTCTCTTGAATGAGAGGAATGGAAGCTGGAAGGCAGAAGAGCTTTGCTCTTTCTGGTCTCACAGAGCAGAGCTTTGTGAATATTTGAGTGAAATTGCAGGATTGTAAGCTCTACAAAGAGAAAGAAAATTAAATCAAAAGAAACTCTTTGTTCAGTGCTTACATGTTTATACTTGTCAGCTGAACCAGATAAGGCATCTTCATATTTTCTAGGGAGGAAAAACAACATCTGTTGCTATCGTTGCCCTAATCTGGTTGTTTGAGTGTGTGTGCCTGCTTCACACTACTGCCCAGAGGAGCACATCCTTCTGCATCCAGATTTCATGTCTGAGGGGATCTCTGGGAGTGAGCCAGCTTCCCTGCCCCGAATGTCTTGCTGCCTGGTGCAGTCACTGCTGCCCTCTCTTCTTACTGGCGTGCAGGCAGAAGGAGGGTTTGAAGGTGCTGCTTTCTGCTTCTGTGGAAGGTGGTGTGCTAAGTTTGTACGCATCTCAAGCCTATTTTCTGAAGTGTATTCTGGATATCATCCTTCACACAGCACTTCAGATCTTTGTGTCATTTTAGTCACTGAAACAATTTTTTGGGTGGGTTTTGTTTTGGTTTGTGTTTTTTTTCTGAAAGCTGTGAATGTGGGCAGGACCTTACGCCTAACAACAACAAATTGCTATTTTCATCATACTATGTGAAAATTTCCTTAAGCTCTGGGGGTAATAATGTGAATGAAATGGTTCTTAGGTAACTTTAGGAAAAAAAAAGTTAAAAAACAGAAAGCAATTTCAGAGAAAAAGCATGGTTTACATGGTGTGGAGTATGTTAGTGGAGTCAAAGAGCCCACCACCAGAATGCTGGGTTTTGTTGTCATAATGTCCCTCCTGTTTCTCTGCAAGATTTCCTGGTTTCCTATTCTTATTTATCTCATCCATAATTTCTTGTATATGGATGTGCCTCTGCAGACACACTTGTTTATTTCCCCCTTCCCATGTGTCTATGCTGAAAAATCTGTGAAGAATCGTTGGCCCACCTGCCCTCCTTCAGACGAGACAAAAAGAGAAGATGAGACAATGAAAAGCAAATTCCTTGCGCTGGTACGCTGCGCACATTCAACGCTGCAGGAAACTAGGGCGACATTATTATTCATAACAGTATATTATGTTCCAATAAAAGTAAGCAGAGGGTAGCTCTAGGGGTTGGAAGAATGCCCGTCGCTTACGCTCTGAAGTTAAGACCTTGCCTCTAAGATACTCCTTAGCAGACAGAGCAGTGTTGCTTGGGATAGGAGACAGAGAATTTCTCTGCCAATAAAAATGGAGAAAAATCTTATTTTCTTCAGGCTTATAAAAAACAGAACTTAAAAGTTTTCTTTTACTTTGAAAATGAAAGCAAAGCCAGTCTTCCGTATTTGAAAATGGACTCATTAAATTATTATTTGTTCTTTTTCAGAAGGTCTGGAGTGAACTTTGATCCTCTTAAACTCTGTGACTCTCTGACATCCTCCATGGCAACAGCAGGAAAAGTAGCCTTCCTTCGAGGCTGCTCCCCAGAGCCCTGGCGCTGTTTTCTGCTGTAAAAAAGAATAAGAGATTGGCCATATCTAAGGACCATCTGATTTGTTACCCTCTATTCCCCTACTGGGATTCTATGCTGGTAACCTGCAATGTTCTGCTTTGCAGATTTTTTCCTTTTCCACATCCATTTTTGAAGTGGTCTGCAGTGATGGGGAAAGGGGAGCAGTTCTATTTCAAAAAGAAGAGATAGCAAAATGAAATAAAATCTGAAGTACCCTTGGAAATTTGAGTTAAAACCCACTAACCAATCATTACAACAAACAAATAGATAAATAAAATATTAAACAAAAAACAAAAAAGCCCTTTCCATTAGCTGGCTGTCTCGGGTTTCATCTAGAAAACATTCCCCAAGGATATTCTAGTGCTTTGGGTTTTGCTGTTTTGCTGCCTCATTGAGAAAATAAATTTGAAATTAAATGAGGTTAAAATAAGAGTGGTTTTAAGCCTGTGTGTGTTGCAGGGGAAGACTGCCTGTAAGTATTTCTAGATATACTATATCTAAGCAGATAAAAGTCATGATTCTTAAAAAAAATTATGGAACCTGTCATCCTTGTGAAAAAGCTGATTAAAAAAAATATGTGAAGTGATTCAGCCAATTTAAATTTGTTTTATTACCTGTGTATCATTTTAAACAAATCTGCCTTGGGAGAAAAAATGCAGAAAGTACTTTCCCACATTTTCTTTCTCCAAGTTATCATTTTTTCCACACATCTCTTAACTTGATGTTAAATTAGTAGGTCATCTTCATGTATAAAAACTGATTTTTTTTTACTGTTCCTCATTACTATTTATTTCGGCAAGCTATCAAAGCCCAATAATTCAATGCAAGTCTTTCCAGTTATTTCTGTAGACTTTGCATCAGGCTCAGAGACACTGGTTTTACCATCAAGCAAAATGAGCTGGGATCTGCCCCTGCCTCCAGCAGGATGCTGGATCTGTTATATCCCAGGTGCACTAAGGGGTCTTTCACATGGTGCTGTCTATTTTAAGTTACATGGTCAACTTAAAAAAACAAGGCTTCCCCAGCCCCCCCAATTCTAAATGCTAATCAAGATATGAAAACAAAAAAAAGGATTAGGCCTGTGAAGCAGCTGCTTTTAGGGTCCCCACTTCTCTGTGAGAGCTCTGCTGACACGTGTCTGGACCCCCAGAGCTCCCAGGGAAGCCACGGGCTAGAAGAGGTGATCCAGCTGCTAATCACTTTACCATAGCTGTTGTCTTCTTAATACTCACCCTAAAGCAATGTGCACGTGTGCGCACACACACAAATGTAGTGTCAGTACTATTGCACTTTGTTCTATATTCCTCCTCTGCTCATTTTATTAGTAAAAGTTCCCACTCATTAACATCTCCTTAGAGGAGAACTAGCATTTTTGATGATGATGATTTTTCCGGTTAACATGGAATGAGTCAAGATTTCTTTTTTATTGGAAAGCGGTTTTTGTATCTCACGATAGTAAGTTATTATTTTCCTCAGAGGAGAAAATACACAGTAAATCTTTCCCATGACATTATTGTGGAGGGATCAAATTTGTGCTTTTTATTCAGTAAAAAATCTGTTGATAGCTGGTATGATTGGAAGGCAAATAAAGACTTGCAACATCTGATCTGTCTTCTTGATATGACTCTTTCGTGGTATGTAGTCAATCACTTTCTTCATCTAGACAGAATCCTGGACCACTGGCCCTAAGCTTCTATTTTACTGATGGTTTTAGTCTCTTCAGCATGCACAGCAAACCACAACAGCCCAGATTTTCCGTTATTCCTTCTGCTTCAGGAGTTGCTTTAAAAATGAAATAATCTGCTGTCATGCATGTCACTTTTGGCTCCCTGGGGTTTTACAGGGAGTGTGACAGAGCTGAGCATCCAGTCCTACTCTGTTTGTACATCGGAGCAGTAGAAAGGCTCCTGCTCACTGCAGAGGGTGGGATACAGCCCAGAAAACAACCTTAAGGGTGAGCACCCTGACCTGACCCTTCATCCCTCAGGGTGACCGTAACTGGGAAGCTTTTCTGGGAACACTCCAGGACAGGCACAGGGAGTGGTGGAGTGAGCTACATCTGTCTCAGGAAGCAGCACGGTGTGATAGGGGTGAAGTATTTGGTGCAGAGTCCTTGGCTGCCATGTTTTGATGTGTTTTGATTGTGGATTAGCTCTGCTCTGGTCACGCAGACAGAAAAACCGCTGGTGGCTGAAACCCAGCAGCTGGGTCCTTGGGCTGCACTTTAGTTTCATGTGAAAGGAATCCAGTTTGTGCACTCGAAGGTCGCTCTGTTGTGCAAACCAAAGCATGGTAAGAGATTTGCCCAAGAAATACTCTCCGGTTCTGAATTAAAACATCAGCATGAGCACAGCAGAGTAGTAATATGCCATACTAGGAGATCTCATGCTAAAATAAAGTGGTGTCATTATCCCAGATAACAGACTGGTGATAAAATTACGAAGTGATGAGAGCAGGATGCAGGCTAAGTAATTTGAATCAAGGGAAGAGGAAGTGTAAGAGAGATTTATTTCTCAAAATAGATGGATGCTAAATGCCAAAGTAGCATTGTCTGATGCCCTTCACATGAGAGAAATGATTATTTCTGTAAGAGTCACGTTGCATGTAACTAACTATTGGATAGCCAATGTACAGGTAAGTAAATATTAACAGTACCTCTATAGTACTGGGCAGCAAGTAAGAAAAAGTTCTTTCCTATGCCACCTGCATTTCTCTAGTGAAAAACTACCATTTGGTTTCATAAAACCTGTGATTTTATATTTATTAAACAGGAAAAAGGTAGGATTTCTGAAAAAAAACGTAGCTCTTTTTGGTTTTTGTTTGGAAGAAGATAGAAGCTTGCTACTTGGAACAAGCAATTGTAAAGGCTGTTAATAATATATGAAGCTGCTGAGACAAATATGTCTCAAATATGGCAGTTTTTATCAATTGCATTTGTGAACATTTCAGCTGGTTAGTAATTGTAACACTTGTTAGTTACTTGTTAGTAAGTACTAAGGTGATGAAGGAGAATATACACCAGAGCAATGTTTCCCAATCCATTGAAAATAGACTGCAAACCCTCAAGTGGTTTATATAGTATGTGTGTCTCTACCGAAAAAACCAAACTGTAGCAGGGCAAACCAGCGTGTTCATGCAGTTTGTTGAGAGCTTTAAGGTGCGAATTCGAGAAACTCGGGTCCCCAGCTAGTCTGGCTGGGCTGGACTCTGCAAACTTCTGCCCTGTTCTCTGTTGTTTGAGAAGCAGAGTTGAGGGAAGTGGCACCTGCAGTGGAAAGGTTTAGCAAAGTGTTTCTTTCCATTTCTGGAGTATTCTGTATCTCTGTTTTGTATCTCTTGAATGTGTGAAAGGGTTTTTATCCCTTTTTTTTTTTTTCATGATTTGGAGAATACTAATAAGTGTCACAGGCTAAAGATCAAAATTTTGAAATTGATAGGAATTTTCTGATCATTACAAATTCAGCTGTTCTTCAGAAATTCTTTTCCTTCAAAATGTCAGGATAAAGATCACTGAAGTTACTATTCCAAGAATATCTGCCTGTTTCTGAAGTATCATAACAGGTTTATGTACGTCACACCTGCATGTTACACATGAGATAAGTGTGACTGGGATATGTCTGGTACCTTGCTCATTCCTTCAGAGAATCTGGGTGACTCCACTGACTGGATACTCCATTGACAGGCTCCAAAAAAACCTTTTTAACTTTGGATTGATGGAATTAGAAGATATTTTTTCCTATTCCAGTCTTTGGAGGTCTTCATATAATTCTGGCTGTATACTTGAATTTTGACAGGGTCACTTAATGCTTACTGAAAAATGTCAAACATTGTCTTTTGGTTCAGTTAAGCCATATTTTTCCCCTCTGGTCCTTATGTCAGATCACAGTGAGAAAAGAATTCAAGAATTATTATTCTTACTGTTAGAAAGCCTCAAGAGCGGAGTCAGACACAGGCTTGTAGTTCTTAAAGTAGCCCCTCACTCTGGAGAAAGAGCAGGCAGCAGGCTGTGGGTGATTGCTGCACACAGTCATGGGGACCACAGGATCCGCAGGGACCTTCATGCATATGCATGGGAATGGCACAGGAGGCATGAGTTTCATTTACAATGCATGCCAGACTTCTCCCTCGACAGCTACAGATCTCTGCAGCAGTGGCAGATAGGGCATGATACGGCTCAAGGTGAATAGTTGTGCAACCTCCATGAAAGCATGAAAATCACTTATCCAGTATTCTTCCCCAGCATTCGTCACTTCTAACATCCAGCTAGACAGGGTGCTGGGGCTTCCTGTCTAGCCTGTGCTTTTGTCTAAGAAAGGTTGGACCAGATGATCCTTGGGGTCCTTTCTGACCTGGTATTCCGTGATTCTGTGATCCGATGCATATGTTACTCTGTGTTTTCCCTATGGCCACCAGTGCACTTCAGCAGCGAGGCACCTTCATGTTCTGTAAAGGTGAGCAGCCTAGCAGTGGTCTGTGAGTCCTCTCATCCATAGTAAGTTCGTAGTAAGCAGAGAGTTGTAACCAAACCAAACTAAATATGGCAACTGCCGTGTGAATGAAAGCCTACCTGTCAAAGAAGGCAACTTTCCACTGAAGGAAGATGTTCTGGATTTTATCATATTAAATCTCATATTCTTATACTCTTATGCTAGGATTTCATTGAGTGTATATGTGAGCATGGTATGCACGTTACCATTGTTCCTATTAAATGTGAGCAGAAATTCTGGACGTGCATTATGCTTCATCTCTTTGAAGAATTTTAAAGCTAGAGCTGTTAATGTGAAACAGAATTTTTGGAATAAATGAGAATGGTCAGGCACTCTGGAGTGAATATTTGGGAAAAAAAACTTAAATTACATGGGTACCAGATTAAAGCATTATTAAAAACAGTTATGTTATTTTTGTTGTGGTGGTAAAAAAGAAGAAAGCAAAGGGAAGCCACCTTAATTTAGTGGCTCAAATGTAGTAGTTGATTGATTCTGAAAGTCAACAGGTGAACATTTTCCCCAGTCCCAGCAGAGAGAAAGACTGAATTGAATAACCAAATTCCTATTGATTTCCTTGGGAGCAGGATCAAGTCGTTAATTCTTGATTAACTCCTTTTTTTTATTTTAATGAGAACTACGTGACTTAAATCCTGTTTTATGTTTTGGAAGGAACGGGTAAGTTTTAAATCAAATAATAGGTTTTCTAGACTTTTAATAGTGCTATTCTTTTTAGTGCTGCTGTAACCTCAGGGTATTTACTTTTGGCTCTTAGTGTGGTGTAGAAGTTGATACTATTGTGAATGGAATTGGCAAGTCTTAAAACACAATGTTTAGATCATAAACATTTTAAAATAAGACTCCATAAAAAAGATATATTTTTTTACTATGAAATGTTAGTTGTGTTCTTGGCAGACTTTGCTTCAGAGGAGTCAGATGCATTTCAAAGAGTATTCTGGTGGCCAGTTGCAGCCAAAAGATTATTTCAAACCAATGGAGACCCAATTCCCTTTCCTCTATAGCTTTTTTCCTTTCTCTCTCTTTCTCTCCCCCCCTCTCTCTTCAGTAGGACTCTCTCTATATATTACAAATGAAGTGTAGCCAGTCATGGGGTGAAAAATTCATACACAATTATACATAACAGTGGAAGGCATAGAAACTTCGACTAAAGATGCCAGTACTGGTCTTTGCTTTAGAAAGTGCTTTTGAGATTTCTTTTCTTCAACACTCTTCAAATCTTCAGAGTTCAAAAACCATTCCAGAGCCAGCAGGATTGCATAAAATATATGGAGGATTGCTTGTGTCTGCCCTGCACTTACCTGCACAGTCATCTTTTTAACAATTACTTGATTCATAGATGCTGTGTGAAACCAGTTACACTCCAGAGACGAGCAGAAGTTGATGGGTTTGGGGGATAACTTATAATAGAATACAGTAATGGAGCAGGTCTTTATTTATCTCAGTCATTCATGGTTCATTGTGCTAGACATTATTTCTGCTTTTTCACATTTATTTGAAATAAATGTGGGAGGAGTATTTCTTGCACTGCTTTAGAGATGTCTTTAGAGGACTTCTTTTCGTAAAATATTCACTCAGTGTGATGAGAGGTATTTTCTTACGTAGCTGTGCAGGCAGAAGTCTCGCCCCACCTCAGGAAAATACAGGTGCCACAGTAGGAGCTCTCGGTACTGATCAAACAATCAATATTGCTCAGTTATTCCAGAACAGAATTTTACTTCCTTATTTTCCTACACAGTGAAGGTAGAGCTTTCTCCACCTCACTTTTGAAGTCTCTTACTGCTGTGTGTTTTGCCTGAAATCCCTGCCTGCTTTGCACTGAATGGGGGCAATTAAAATTAAAATGCTTAATGTCAGTCACAGGGAATCTTTTTGTTCCTAATTTATGTTTCCCTTTGCGTGATGGAATGCTCCAGCAACAGGAATTATTGTCACTTCTCTGATTTTGAGAATTCAATGAATGATTCAGATGAATCATTCAAAAAGAATTGTAGTTGCTTACATGGCATGCAGTCCTCTTGCATTTCCCACAGGAGTGTAAAAAGACAGAGAGCAAACTATGACGCAACTTCATGTCCTCCTACATATTTGCCTAGCAGAGCTGCATGACTTGAGACATTTGTGCTCTTAGGAGCCTGTGTTTATAATGATCTCATAATAGTAGGAAAAAAAAGAGACTGGTGAAAAGAAAAAAAACTACCAAGAGCTGAAAACTGATCACCTAATGCTCTCAGTGTGGGGCCAGGTTATTTTGGAGAAAATCTCGGTAAGATTTGTATTAAGTGCATCAGAAATACTGAGGACAATTCTTTGGATGAGTCTGCGCACTTGAGTAGTTTGTGCGGCTGAGTCCTTTGCAGCTCTTTGTATGAGTATGAAGGGTTAAACAATAAGAAGGAATACATGTTCATGCTTTTGCTTAAAAATAAAAGGACTGAATTTCAGAAGGAGCTGTAAAGCTTTCAGCAAGGATCAGGCGAACACTGCAGTAAAGTGAAAAGCTGAAATGTGAAGAGTGCGTGATGTGAGATGCCAGCTCAGTGCTTCCAGATCACATTGCTCCAGCAGAGGAGACCACCCTTGGAATTGCAGTGAACTGTTGCTGCTCTGCAACGTAAGCGAGTTGTATAGGCTGATACCCCTCTCACTGTTATGTCACCCGGTGGTAGCCCCTCTCAACAGTTCTCCACTCTGGGGAAAACACGTGTTATTTACAAGTACTTCCCTAGGGGTGGAAAAATCTCCTCGATGTACAGATCCCAGCTGTACAAGGAAAGGAAAAGAGCGTTCATACAAAAAAGGTTCTTTACTGAGAGTGTTTGTTTTTTCTCCTCTTTGTACAGGTTCGACATGGGAGAAAACATTACGGCAGATTGGTTTTGAAAGGTAAGCCATAAATTTAATTCCTTGCCAGTGCAAAAAGTTAAGGAAGAAAAACTGCACAGGAAAACTTGCACAGTTATTTATTTTAGTTGATTGAATGTATCAATGACCTCAAATTTAGAGTGGAAGTCATACAGTATCATGCACATATGTGTTCAGCTTTTCTGTTTGTGTCCTCTTCTCTTTCCCCAGTCAATCGGAAGCAACTTATTCATCATTTGAACTTGGCTCATAATGCTGTTTGCTGGTGACTATACAGCATGCTAGTATTTAAAAAAAGGAACGCACTGTTTGGCCACAAGTCTTACTTTTGAATGAAAATATTGCTCTCACTTGTGTTATTTTTTCCATGAAACTTCTAATTTCTGACATATGAGTTGACAAAAGTAAATGAAGTTGAAAGAGGAGCAAAGCTGGCAGAGAGCTGTTCAGCATCAGAGGAAAATTCAATATGCAGCATGCCTCAAGTGCAAGAACTTCTTGCTGACAAACTTAGCTGCAAGGTCATCATACCAGGAACACATCTGTCTTGTAAATTAAACTAGGCCACGTCCAGTAAAGAGTGATGTAAAGTAAAGAAGGATTCAGATGCTCGATGTCATCTTTATTCTTCTACAAATGGTAAGCAGAAGAATCTGCTTTCCGCTTGAAGTTTTGGATAATTAAAAAATTAAACACTCTCAGTTGCTAAGTTGGATGTCCTCAAAGGTTTTCTTTTTAACAGGTTGGGTTTTTTTTCCCAAGTTACATCCAATTTGGTTCCTGATGAGCATTTCATTCAGCATGATACCACAGATGTCTGCAGGGCACTACAATAAACTATTGATTCTTTCATCACCCAAACTGTGAATTAGCACCTGTTGGTGCTGCTTGTCTCCATCAGAATAAAAAAACAAAAGTTTTGAGGAGTTCTAGAATGAATTGATACTCTGTGTCTGCGTTTTGAAAATGAGAATGGAAAAGGGTCAGTGTCTTTTTAGCTGAGTTCATTAGAAGTTCTGTGGTGGCAATTTCCAGCTTGTGAGATGGTTCAGAACAAGAAGGAGAATCCATGCTAGCTCTGTATATGCAAGGTATGTACCACATGAAAGATGGAGAATACTTGATAGACTGAATTACAGCTGAGAAGCCTTCCTGAGATGAGGCAAATATGTAGAAGGGATTTCTGTGCAGATCCCATTATTGCCACTCTGGTCTGAAAAGCAGAAAGGCTTTCAAATGGCACTTCTGCACCTATAGAGACTGATCATCACCCTGGGGTAACTTTATCTGAAGCAGCACATTGGTTAGCACAGATGAGGTGAAGATTTGAATGTACTTTGCTCGCCACAGTCAAAGAATCAAATGTGTTCTCTTACCAGCTTTTTCAGAGAACCAGCAAGGAGGAAAAAAAGGAAGATGAAGTCCTTCATACAGATATAACAATTAAGATTTGGGGTTTTTGAAATAGTAATATTCATTATCTTACCTGTATTTTTAACACAAGATTTTTTATGACAAGAATATATCATAAAATCATAGAATGGCTTGGGTTGGAAGGTACCTTAAAGATCATTTAGTTCCTACCCCGCTGCCATGGGTTGTTCAGAGCCCGATCCAGCCTGGCCTATAACACAAGGTGTGGGGCATCCAGAACTTCTCCAATTGGTTGACTAAGAGGTTAATGAGTAACATATATGTGAAGTTCAGTGTTAACTCTTTTATAGCAATATTTGCTTAATATCATATCATCTGTTATTGCTTAAGATCAGTATTTTTTGTATCTTAAAGGATAGTTTCGAGAGGAAACACATTGCTATATGTAATACCTGGATGCTGGAATCACACTTAACTTGCAGTCACAGAATTAGAAATCCCAGGTCTGCAGATCTCTCAAAGCTGAGAGATTATTCTGGGGATGTAGCACTCTATCCTTTCCCTGATCTTACTCTCTTCAGCAGGAATCCCTTCTTAGCCACCAATGGAGACAGGTTAGTGGGCTACATCTATGTTAGCTCTGATCCAATACAGCTGTTCTCGTGTTATTAATATAAACTCTAGGGAAAGAAGCAGCAGAAGCCTGTCTGGCTATTTAATATTCTATTCTCTGCAAGCTTTTGACTTAGGCACACTTGAGTCAGCTGTGAAATATCAATAGCATTTAAATGTGTTGTTTTGAGCAAGAACATTCTCTTTCAGGAGGGAGGAAGCAAGATTTTTAGATACACAAAAGGTGAGACACGAAGTAATGCCCTAAGGAGGAATTATCTTTGCTTCAAACCAAAAGATCCATTTAAATTGTTCTCAACAAACTGTTTTAGAGGGGGTTGAGGAACAGGAGATGTAGACAGTCAGTTTACACTGCAGAAAATTAATCCCATATAATTTACAGGTGATGTCATCACCGCTTTGTGGCTCCATGGTGTTTATTCTGCAATAGTAGAGTGTTTACATTACTGTTGTCTTCATATCCTGAAAAACATTGTGGCACCAAGAGATCTGACTGCGAGGCTTTTATGTAAGCATTACTTGTGAGCTGAGGATGCTGCTTTTCAATGCAAGGGAAATTAAAAATACTCAAATAAAGTAGCTTTATATCCAGGAAATGGCTGGAGTTAAGAGCTTTTCAATTAAAAGGAGTATATGTGGGTTTGATAGATATAAATGAAGGTCTTTATGTTATTGATTGTCTTTTGAGACATTACAAAAAAGCTAATTGTAACATACTATGGTAGTCACCACCTTTGTCCAGCATGATCTAGACTGCAGTTCCTGACTGTATTTTCTGCAGAACATTAAGGAGAAATTTTGAGATTTAGGAAAAATATTGTATTATATTGTGCTGTCCTTTAAGAAACATGGTTTCAAATGCTGAGCATGTGTGATACTTTCATGTCAAGCAAGCTGTCACCTTAATGGTTTTTAAAAAAACCTTTAGTAGGCCAAAGCAAGTAGCTTTATGGGTAAATAGGATGACTTTTTTGCAACTGTTAACATGGGGATTATTGCTCATTATTGGTGCTTGTTATGATGGCACCCACATACGCATAAAAATGTCTGGAAAGCAGTCAGCTCTCTTGTACTTTGTTCCAAACGTGACTAAAAAGTTGTTTTGGAAGGCATTGTTCATCTCTGGCTTAAGATTTTTTCAGTCGCATTCAGGACCCAGTGGAAATCGTAGGATCATGGAATCAATAAAGTTGGAAGACCTCCAAGATCACAGAGTCCATCCTTTAAGCAAATGCCACTTTGTCATCTAAGTCATGGCACTAAGTGCCACATCCAGTCCTTTCTTGAACATTTCCAGGGATGGTGACTCTGCTGTTTCCCTGGGCAGCCTGTTCCAATGTTTAACCACCCTTTCAGTGAAGAAATTCTTCCTGATGTCCAGCTTGAACCTCCCCTGGCACAGCTTGAGGCCATTTCCTTGTGTCCTGTTGCTGGGAGGCTCACTCGAAACCTCAAGTGGAATAGTTATGAACAATTAACAGTGACTGTGCTTGTTTCCTGGCTATTAAAGAGAGCTTAATGCACAAAGCCTGTTAAAATTCAAAAGGAAAGATGATCAGTTCAGTCGGAGAGCTGGTCTTCTCCTGTGATGCAGTCAGTAGTGTCTTTCCAGCTCATGGCTGGGTGAGGCTTGCGGTGCAGAGCCTGCAAAGAGCCACCACCAGCACTGGGGAAATGCTGCTGGGGAAATGCTGTCACACTGCAGAAAATTAAAACCAAAAGAATGCCTTTTTTAAACACCTAAATTTCTCTAATTTGATCTACCAGATGATGAAATTTATGTCCTCGTCTAGTAGATTCAGTAGTGATTGCAGGAATATCTTCTGTTTTTATGTATTTGTTGACCTATAAATGATGTAATAATTTTAAAACTTTAAATGAATGACGTTGGACCTCTTAAAAGTCATCGTCCTCCAGACTTCCAGTACTCCTCTTGTGAACCTTCTCTGAGTTGTAGTTTGTAATGTGACTAGCAAGTTACTCAGCTACTAACAACACTTCTACTCCCTTCTTGCAATTGTTCCCGCAGTGCTTCTCCTGTGCATGTAATGCTTTACATTATGGTTCCACAAAACAGACTTAAGAAAGATTTAATAACTGTTATTACATGTGAAGTAAATATCAAATGTTTTAGAAAATATATATTTGAAGAATAACAGATGTGTGGTTATTACACTTTTGGCAACCTTCAATAAGTATGTTTTCACAGTAAATAGTTGTTTCAGTGATTGAGAGAGGAACTTTTGAGCACCAATTTCATAGTAAAATGTAATTATATTTATAAAAATGAAAGAGTTTTCCATATCAAAGATACAGCTTTTGTTTGGTTGATAGCTTCAACCTGATTCTAAAATTGTTGTTATTTTCATGGTATGCAAAAATTTGTTATTAATTAGAAGTTACATATATATATATGGAAAAGTAGGTGACTTCTACCCTGCATAGTGCTAATAAGACCTCCCTGCACCATACTTAGTACAGCAGCAACATCTATGTAGAAAGTGCACCAGCAGGATCCCAGATTGTGTCTAAAGTAATGCTGAGGGTGATTGGCAGTGGAAGCTGCTCCTGTTAGTAAAGTACTGTGTTGAGTTGTGGGCTTGTTGTGCTTTTTAAAATCCTTTTACTATTTTTGAAGAACGAAAGGGTAGTTGGAGATTGGTAGCTCTCATACTGAAAGGAAAGGGTAAGTAGGTGAGAGCAGGGAAGGGAATAAGACTCCCAAGGAAAAAGAAAAATACCTAAAGATTTCTATATCAAGGCTAGAACTTGGATATGAAGATTGTCTCCTATTAAGATAGATTTCAGATCTTCTATGTACCTCAGTAGCTCCTTGAACTACTCTCCTAAGCACAGGGTGATAAGGAGGACACTCTGCATTGTTTTTATTTGAAGCAAAATAAATGCAGCAGCCCTGCTTGCCACAGGTAGGGAGACACAGCTGACCCAGGAGACGCCAGGAGCAAGTTAGCTGTCATCGCTGAGAGGTGCGTTTTTGTTCCTACACTGGTCTCTGAGAGCAGACGGACGTCTGCTTTTGCAGCTGCTCCACATATGCCCCTGCTCAGTCTAGCCAAAAATACTGTGTATATCTTCCCTACCCCTTGCAGAGACTGAGAACTCAGTTTCCGAAACCACTCGTGACATGCGGTGAGCGCTGGAATCCAGATGCTTCAGAGGCACTTCCCAAGCGCCTCCTTCCAGGTTTAGGTTGCTAATTACGAGCCTACTGGCGAGCTGTTTTTTCTCTTTCCCCGTGCTTGCTTGGATATTTGATTGGCACTTGGCCAGAGTTTCTCTGGGTGACAGGAATAAACAGAAAGAAGAGAATATCACTAGATTCTATAAACATTCAGTATGCGCAGTTCTGGCTTGGAAATCAAAGTACCATATGGTTTTCCGAAGTGACATCCCCCTCTTCTCCCCACACTCTTTGGCGATTTAGTAAAAAGAATAAATATATGCTTGAAATATAAAGTCTTATCCTGATACCATACTCCATAATTCAAGCCCTCTCTTCACATACAGCTGAATCCTATAGTCCTTGCTTGGGCAAGGCTCCCATTGACATAATTTTGGGAGTATTCCCTCAGCCAGGGGCTCCATGAGGCTGCGCGGTCTGATCCTTGAGAGGTTATTTTAAAGGAAACAGTGCAGTTCGAATGCATTTCACAAATATTGAATAATTTGAGAAGACAAGGAAAAAGGGGTGCAGTGGTGCAATCAAAGGGACATGGGAAAGCCCTGCTGGGCGCATCTTTCACAATTTTGGAAAGAAGTAGCTATATTGGTCTGTATAATTGTTTTGGTCTCCTGTCCCACAAAGCACTTAAGCAAGTGCTTAATTTTTCAGTGGCCAGGCATGCCCCCTTACTTTGGCAGGGTTCTCTTCCACAGCATACCATCCCTGGATTGCTTAAAATAGGAGAAATTAGATGAATTGAGGGTTTGTTTATGCTTTCTATTCTTAATATATGATGCCCATCACACTTTTGTAGGAGTTAATAAATGTGAATTTATTCTGCATTTTTGAATATTCTACAGTTACGTGTGCTCTTTGAATAATAAGGCAGATAAATGTAAAATAAGGAGCCGAGAGACGGAACCAGTTCCACTCCTTCCCTTGGGAGGCTGTGAATAAAAGAGCAGTTTATTGGTGTAGTAGAAGTGTTGTCTTCTGGGTGGCATCTCTCCTTAATCATTTTTCTGCCTGGCCAAACACGGCACTGAGGGCCTCATCCTCAGCCCCAAACTGCTTTTAGGGTTTTTGGGGTTAGGGTTCATAGAGCCCCAAACACTACAGCTCCAGAAGGCATGACAAGGGGCACTGCACTAACAGAGCCCTCCACACCTTTCTCATCTGGGCCAAACGTGGTACTGGCTGCCTCAGCCTCAGCCCCAAGCTGCCAAACCTAAGTGATAGGTAGGGATCTGGAGGCGGAGGGCTACATCAGAAAGGCTTATTCATGTCCTTCCAGCTGTCACACTGCGCTTCATTTCTCGTGGTGCGATGAGCGGCAGAGATTAGGGCTTCCCACATGCAGGCACTTGTGTCCAGGCAAAGGGCAGCACAGGGTGCTGAGTCCTGGGAAGACAGGGGGACTGAGGTTTCTAATTTAATTCTCAAAGCTTCTCTCTATTTGTTACTTTGTGGTGGCCAGGACTGTGGAATTTGTGCATGCGTGTGCTGAAGTACTCGTCTTGTTTATAGTGTAGGAAATAGGGAAGAAATGTGTTTTCAGTTTCATTTGATATATTCTGCATGCCTGAGGTTCAATCTTAAATTGAGTTTTCTTCGCTGCTCTGACAAAAAGCAAGACTTTGAAATAAAAGTCTGAGTTACAGAGAAAGCCAAAATAAAAATTGGATTATATTTGCAAAGAAAAAAAACATTGTTTAAAAAGATATGAAGAAAACTGAAGTAGCTTTTTTTTTCACCAGCACTGCGTCAACTGAAATCTTTTAGTCCATATTAAATAGTGGAACAGAAACAATTTAAACCTAGTTTTAAACCCATTTAACTTCTTGGATTTTATTCCAATGTTGACTTTTGTTCCAGTGTTGCTGTGTTTAGTCAGTCCAGCGTGCTCCCTCTGATTGCCTGTTAGCAAACAATACCGTGTATTGGGCATGCGGTAGTAGCCTGTGAAGAAACTGTAGGAATAGTTCAAAGCTGCATCCATCAAGGGAAGTTTAGACTGGGCATTAGGAAGCATTTCTTTGCCAGGAGGGTGGTTGAACTCTGGAACAGGCTTCCTAGAGAGGAGTTGATGTCCCAAGCTTTGCAGTGACTGTCAGCCTGCCAGAGTCATTTGGACAATGGCTTTAATAACATGCTTTAAATTTTGGTGGTTAAGAAGTTGGATGAGATGATCATTATAGGTCCTTTCCAATTCAAATCTCCTCCTCTCCTCTCCTCTCCTCTCCACCCTTTTCAGGTACTTACTACA